>JAKCPB010000380.1:0-173531 GCA_021442155.1 Cymbidium sinense
TAGCTTGTGGACTACTACGTTAGAGATGATTTGAGCATTTCTTCATAACTTCATACGAAGCAGTCTTTAAAATCAGTCAATATCCTAGCAAAGTTATTGGTTTCTTCTTCATTCAGCAATGAACTGATTTATGTCGAGCGAGGATCTTCTTCTATCCTGAGATTGATTTATTTTAGCTTATCGATTATTGAATGAATCTCTTCTTCAAATTTTGGTTCTTTTACTTGGACATCATCTTTTCTCGAAGTTTCTAAACACACATTCTCATAAGGATTGTGTGAGAAGAACCTATCGATTCCAAATGGTTGGTAACAACTAGACAATAATCATCATCTTCGACAAACCTGCACCAAATCCTAGTCCTACTATAGATTGTGCTACCTCAGTATTGTTCCATAGCTTAAAAAACTTTGACTGCTTGGACCACGTGTGAGGAACCAAACCTTTATGTATAAGATTTTGAACACAAGGTGAGTAAAAATCAAAAGGTAATTTCATTAATTCTTTAAAAGTATCCTCCTTAAGTCCTACATCAAGCTCTGGACTCGAGGATGATAAACCTAAAAAGAATCTCTTCTCTTTGATATCTTTGGAAAATTGAGGGGCTACTAAACCTTCATTCACTTAAGGGGATTCACTTAAGGGGATTCATTAACTACTAAACCTTCAACTTTTGGAGATGACAATGAGGTTAGGGCTAAAGTTCCCAAATGCTATCTGATAGTTCTACATGCATCCGATTAATATTTGCTTGCTTTGACCGAGGCCCGCCTTTTTGCTATCGGGATCAAGTGTCACCTCCAATGAAACTCGTTATGAGGGGGGGTGTATGCTAATCACATGAAATTCATCCTCCGAGCTAGATTCCAAGTCTATGTGAATAGTAGGGGTACTCCTATGAACTGGAACATATCCCCTATTGGCTAATGGCCAACAAATGGGTCTTCCACCTCTAGAACAACCTCTGTTTCTACCTCTGCCTCTACCTAGTAGAGGTTGAGCCATTCTACCCACATGTCCATATGATGGAATGAACTATGGGTGGAATGTGATATGCGGTTCTATTTCTTCTTCAATTACCCTTTCTTGCTCACTTGGACTTTTATTTTCATTTTTATTTTCTTTTCCTTTTTTTTTTCTTTTTTTTTCTTTTTCATTTTGATTTGAGCTTTGTCCAAGTTCATGAGAAAGGGTGTGTTGAGGAAGATAATACGATGCATATTCATAAATTTTAATATCTCAAACCGAGAATGGCTTTTAATCCATTGACACGATACTCAATTCCATCTTTTCGAACTTGATGCAATCGATTGAGGAGGATGGGATCATCTTATTCGATGTATCCAAGGCCTACCTAGCAAAGGAATGAAGTATTCAAATTAGTGATGTAGAACTTAGCTTCCCAATCACCTATCTCTAAAGGTAACACTATGGAACCTAAAGCCCGCTCACCTTATTCATTGAATGCTCTCAACATCATCTGATCTCCTCAGAGTGTAGAAATGTCGATCTTCAAATAGGCATCGGTCTTTAGACACATAATGTTCACTGATGCACCTAGATCAATGAGAAGTCTGACCAATCTGAACCTGTCCATCTCAACTGTGATGTAATGGGGATGATTGTGATGCATGTCCCATGTAGGTCTTCATCGTAAATATGATTCCCTGAGCTTCTCTGGAGTAATGTGCTTCCTCACTAATAGGTCACCGAGCTAAGCAAATTTTAGGATCAAGGAGAGCCTTGATTAGTAATGCCCTCATCTCTTTGGATAAGACTAGGGCATCATGCTTAGCTTAGATAGTAACTTTCTTGGTGAGAAAGGACATTGTAGTCCACCTTCCACTGATCCTCCATAAGCATATCCATGGGTGGAGCATCCTGTGGAGGGGCTTCTTAATCCTCTCCACCAATGACTTATTTCCCTTGATCTTGAGGTGCTGCCCTAAGAGGTTGAACCTTGCCACTACAGATGTTGACTTCGATAATCTCTTGAGGCAAGGTGGTGGAAGGTTCTACCTACGCTCCAAGCTCACCTATAGCTTCTCCTATGGGACCCTCAAAATCAATTGATTCCAAGTCTATCTCAAGAGGTGAACCTGTAGTGTTCAGAGTAGGAAAGTCCAACTCTGAATCAGAAAAAGTAAGATCAGAATTATTATAGTTATTTTGACTTGAAGAGTTATCATTAGGAATAGAAGAAGATAACCCATCAAAAGTGACACAAATGTAACTCAAGCTAGCTTTATTCTTCAATTTCTTGGATTGTTTTGGGGGTACAAAGTATAAATCAAGTAAAATGAATGGGGTAAGGGATTTGTTACCCTTATCCGCTAATATAAGGGTTATACTTATAGAAGAAGAAGAACTACCTGAAGTGGAAGAAGTCACCAGTGTGGAAGCTACAACTATAGGTTGGAGGCTAGATTCGATTGGTGGTTGCGCTATTGGGCTATCCCGGGTCGACATATGCTGGTGGTGGTGGTGGTGGTGGTGGTGGTGCTACTGCTGCTAGGTTCCCCCTTTCCTTGAGTTGGCACTAACAACTTGCAAACCATCCTTGATGTTAGAGGTGTTTCACACTTGCAAAGGAAAGCTTCTTGATCTTCTAGTTGATCTTCTTAGAGGTTTTGGAGAAGGAGATATCCCAACCTTCTTTGGTTTTGGAAAGATCACATGCATCCCCAAGGATTACCCTAATAGAATTAGAGGGCTATTCCACAAGGTATTCCTTCGAGATGACTACAACACCAATCTTGAAACTTTGTTCAAGCTGGTCTTTAAATGTGAAGCAATCTTCCAAAACATGGCCTAGCATAGTAGGGGAAAAAGCTTGGATCATGACTTTTGCACACTTCTTCCGATCTCCTAGGTTTGGGTAGCAGAAAATTAGGCTTCTTTAAGAGATTCTTAAAGATTTTCCTGATTACCTCCCTCTTAAAAGAATAAGGTTTGTTTAACTTATCTAAAAGAGTAGGTGGACCATAGCTACCTAGCGATGGATATGCATGTCACTGCTACTACTGATGGAAGCCATGGAGGCTACTACGAAGGCCGAGGGTTGCCTGTGGGGGCAAAGGCAGTGGAGGTGCAGTGGAGCTGGTATGGAGGCCGGTAGGGCTGCCTCGGTGGTGGCAAAAAAGGTGGAGACTACCGAGGTCTTGGTCTCTGACCGATCTCTACCGAATGCTTCCCCTTATCTACCATTGTCACTATCTCTGGCTTCATTTCATAGACCTTTTACAGCTTCTATTTAGGCAACTAATATTGAAAAGGAAACTGTTTGGCCTCTCCTTGTAGACTAGCCACCTTGTTGATTAGCTTCTCAAATGTCTTGATAGTGAAGCCCTTAAGCATGAAGGCGACCAGGCCATGGATATTCTTCAAAAGAATCTTAATGGCATGCTACTCAGATAACTGCAAGTCGCATTTCATACTCAAGTTTAACCATCAGAGAATATAATCAACAAGGGACTCACTTGGGTGCTGTTGTGTTACAATGAGATCACATATAGTAACCCTTGGAGCTCCAAAGAACCTCTTGATAAAGAGTTACTCCAAGTTAGCAAATATTTTCACCGAACTATTAGGAAGTTTAGCATACCATTCAAAAGATATCTATGCTAGTTACTAACAGGAAGAAAAGCAAAGCATCACCGCCACTAACATTGTAACCCACCTAAAGTGTATGTGCCTTAGATTTCCATTGCCATTGAAGCTTTTCAAGGAAGGTGACACGAAAACCCTTGGAATATTGGATTTCAATTCCTCTAGGTAGGGTCTACCCTTTGGAACCGATGATCCTCCCTGGGCTTGAGCAAAATTTGGGTATGTTAAGTGAAGTTCCAAAAGTGTTTTGAAAATTTTGGATTTTAGATTTGGAAACTTCCTTAACAAATTTGAGTATGCTACATGAAATTCCAAATGTATTTTGAATTTTTTTTTTTATTTTGGATTTGGAGACTTCACTTAACAAATTTGAGTGTGCTAAATGAAATTCCAAAATTATTTGAAAATTTTGAGTTTTGGATTTGGAAACTTCACTTAGCAAATTTGAGTTTGCTAAATGAAATTCCAAAATTATTTGAAAATGTTTGATTTTGGTTTTGGAAACTCCACTTAACAAATTTGGATATGTTAAGTGAAATTCCAAATGTGTTTTGAAATTTTTTTTTTTTGAAATATGATTGTTGATTTTGGTTTTGGATATGGAAACTTCACTTAACAAATTTGGGTATGTTAAGATAAAATCCAAAAAAAAATGTGTTTTGTAAATTTTTGGATTTTGAATTTGGAAACTTCACTTAACAAATTTGGGCATGTTAAATGAAGTTCCAAAAGTGTTTAGAAAATTTTAGATTTTATTTTGAAACTTCACTTAACAAATTTGGGTATGTTAAATGAAGTTCCAATAAGTGTTTTGAATTTTTTTTTTGAATTTTGAATTTGGAGACTTTACTTAACAAATTTGAATATGTTAAATGATGTTCCAAATATGTGTTTTGAAAATTTTTGAATTTTTGATTTGGAAATTTCACTTAGCAAATTTTAGTATGCTAAATGAATTTCCAAATGTGTTTTTAAAATTTTGATGGTTAAGTTTCAATCCTTTTGGAAAAAGAATCTCCATTCAACAAATTTGGGTATGTAGAATAGAGATTAATTTTATTTTTCTTTTTTAAATATGAAAATTTTTTTTTGTGTGTGATTATTGAATTTTTGAAAGAGAGGAACTCCAACTTAAAACATATGTGATATACATTTAAGTGGGATTTCCCAAATGATATTTTATTTTTTTAGTTGAGAATGAAATCTTCATTTAATAAATTTGAGTATATCAAATGAAGATATTCATATGCACTTTTTGGAAAGTTTAAAATGAACTTTCTATTAAGATTGAGTGTATTGAATAAAAAGATTGATGTGTGCTTTTTTAAAAAATTTTATGATGATGATTGTGATTTTTGGAAAGATGATTGTTTATTTAAATTAGAAAATGAAATCTTCATCAAAGTGAATTTGAAAGAAGATGTTCATTTATGCTTTTGGAAAATGTTATTAGTTTTATTTTTGAAATTCTCTACATGTAACAATTATGTGGATTGTTAAATGAGGGTAACAAAATTTTGTGGAAAATATTTTATTAAGTGTATTTTGGAAAGATGCTTCAAAAAAGCAAAATTCTTTATGGAAGATTTATTATTTTATGATGAACCTTTCCTTATCATGAAAATGATAAGGAGGAAGTCTTTAAGATGTTTTCTTTTTTAATTAGATCTTTTTTACTTTACCCATTGGAGAACCCAACAGGGGTTTTAAGACCAACAAGGGTGTTAGGATGCGATCCTAAAACTTACAGATGTTGGTACCTTAACTCAAGAATGAAATGAGCTAAGTGCCAACAAAGAAAAGATATAGTATTATTCATACCTAAATACAAATGCACTATCGATACTAAAAGACAATGATCATTTACCAAAGATGGAGAGAGGAACTATCCCCAGCGGAGTTACTAGAAAAATATGTGGTGAAAAATTTCTATAAGGGAGTCTTCAACTGTTTGGAGAAATAAAAAGAAAGACACTATAGAAATTCATCTTGTTATGATGCCATATAAATCCATAGATGTACTTATTCGTGATCATCGCCATCAAGAAAATAATATACTATCTCGAAAGAGTAAGTCACTACTTTTAATGGAACCAATCACCTCAAGACTCTAAGGATGATAATGCATATATACCAGAGATTCTTCCCCTACTTTACATGGAAAAGTAAAGCAAGATTTACTTTAAACTGGGTTCATTAAGTTCCTTACAAGGGCAAGCTCCCATAGTTAATTATATCCTAAGAAATGAGGATTCTTTAGAAAAACTCTCGATTAAGATAAATGATCGTTGTCTTCAAAGATTTTAATAGGAAGGACTATCAATTGGTTTATTTTTGAAGATCAAATGGGATTGATAAAAAGAAGGAGTTATTTAAGCCAAAATGGAAGATAAGTAGAGATGCACAATGCTAGGATACCTAGTGAGCATCTCACTATCCTATAATTGGGCTTTATATTTAGAACTTGATTTATTTTGTTTGAGTTACATTTTTCATTAGAAATTTAGACTTATGATTCCTTAATACAAGGTTATATAAATGCCTAAGAGATGAGGAATTATGCTTGTTACCTGTAAAGGGAGAAGAAACCTCAGAACCTAAATCTTGGGAGCTTCAGCGAGGGCCAAAAGCACAACCTAAATCTAAGGCAAAAAAATGGGTAATTAGTTCCACAAGAGAGGACAAATCACCCACGCCTTGAACTTACCGCACGGGGTGGCCAACTAACTTCTCTTAAAATTTTAAATACATGTAGGCAAGTATTCATGCTTATGTAAGATAGTTATTATTATTAGAAAGAGACTAAATCCTTAAACTCACTCCCTAAAGAGACTAGATCATGTAAATGGACATGCTTTAAATGACCTAAATCTAATGCAATTTAAATTTCATTTTATTATTATTATTTTTTGATAATCATTCTTACTCAGGCTAATAGGATTTTTATGACTAATGCATGAGAAATAAGATTATTGGCCAAAATCAATGAGATGTGAGGAGGTGAGTTTCTACCATTTCTCACAGTCTAAAAGATGGAAGCCTCCAATCAAGAGTGAAATAATATGCATTTGGTATGATATTATAAGGAAATGCTCATCGAGCTAAGGGTTGCTAATTCTTTTAACTTGATTTTTAATCATAGATTTTAGGTGAGGTTATGAGTTATTTAATTTTAATTTGAATTAAGTTGAGAAAAATATTTATTTTTCCCTAAAGAGCCTAATCCTCATACAGGCCATACATAAAGCAAGGAAGAAACTAGGAAAAGCATGCCACTTAATGCACAAGCTAAACAAATCATCAATCAATTTATAAAGTGTTTAAAAGAATAAAAGGCCATCAGTGTACCACTGCACAAACCCAAAAAATATCAAATGTTTAACTCTACCCTTATACAACCTTGATTATAAATGAATTTAATTACAATTTAAGCAAAGTAATTCATTGTTATGGTGGTCTTCAAGCTTTCTTTCTTCTTTCTTCTCTTTTCTTCTCTTTTCTTCTTTCTTTTCTTCTCTTCGCTTTTGGTTCTTCCTTTTGGATGGTTGGATGGTAGATGTCAAGGTTTCATATGGTACATAAGATAGGATCTTATGACCAATGCTCATCCTAATCCCCATAATAAATCATTCCAAAATCTTACTTATACAAATTTTTACATGAAAAGAAAGAGTAGAAATCTAACTAACACCTGTAAAATAAAGGTTAGTTATCATGCCACACAAATCTTAAGCATGTATATTAGACTTATCACCCACACATGGGTGACTAAGTCCACTTTTCCTATGGATTATGCGGGGTATAAGCACCGCAAGCAAGAAGCATTTATATTTTATTTATGATAGCTCCTTAGACAATCTCAGAAAACAATGGTTACCCTACCATTCATTCTATGAGCATACACCCTAACATCCAGTCTAAAACATTCATCACAAAACAAAACAAAGAAAGCCATGCAAAACATAACCTAAAAGAAGTGGTGACTTAGTAATGGTTTTGTTTGTGGTATGCTTAGTTTAGGACTTTGGGTTCATGTTTTCTAAGTGTGAAGAACATGTTCAACTTAGAGGAGGGTTTCATTTAAGTTGTTTTATTTTGGGTTATTTTTATTTCATGTTTTAATTTATATTAAGTGAAACCTTACAATTAAGTTATGAAGAGAGGGAAAGATTAGTGAACTTCTCTTTCCTTCTCTAATCCTTAAGTAATTTACAAAGTAAGTTCACATTTTAATTCCATTTTGGTGAATGTTTTGATTACATCTTTTAATTAATCCTAAGTTTAGATAAACTCTAAACAAACCTATTCAAAAAGAAAGGAATTTTTAAGATTAAATAAAATGAATCAAAATTCACATAGCACACATTACTTCATTTATTTTCCAACATATATAACATGCATATGGATGAACCCTAAGCATATCTATACATGCAAATGAGAATAGTTAACACACTTTATGATGCATGCTAAGTAATCCATTTAAGAAAATTTAGAAGTTGAATATGCATGATTTTTCTTAACTGAAAAAGGTTTTCCTTATCCAAAATTTCATATACATGCATGAAAGTAAGAAATGCATAAGTGAGTATAACACCATTGCTAACCAGAGGTGTAAGGTATAAAACCTACTTAGGGATACTTAAATCCTCACAACCTCGTCTAGACTAATATACCACTTTCCTTAAGTACAAACATGCATATAAAAGAAATGAGATGGAAAAGGAGAATGCAAAGATTGTTTAATAGTTTCATTTTTGTTTATGCAATTTATTCATGTAAGTGTGGGTAATACTTCTTAGATGATGGCAAAGGGATGAATAGAATATAGAATTAAGTAAGTGTTAGGTTCTTTTCAAATGAACCCCATATCTTACCCACTCTTATTCAAAACAACGCTAACGAAAGAAAGAAAAGAAAGGCTACACTAAACATTACTTTATAATCTATCACATGCAAGCTCATAATTAAGATATGAATAGAACACTTTTAGATTTGATATTTCATTTATAAGTTCTAAAAATATTTTGGATTTAGTAGTGATAATAGCCATTCATAATTTACTTTAGCCAACACATGCACATTTGACATAAAGTAAACAATTTCATTCTTTAAAATTTGAAACATGAACTTATGAATGCATGAATCACATGGCATACAACTTAACATGTTGGCAAAGATGTAAAACACTGAAATCATGTAAACAAACTCACTTTACTTAAATCCTAAAACATTCTTTAGAATAAGAAAATTTAGAATAAATCAAAGTGAATTTCAAAATGATTTTGTTTAGTTTGAAGTTTGATTTAAGAACCCACATTTATTTTGTATTTTTTTTATTTTAGATAATTAAATCCATTTTAAGCATTGATTAAGTTAAGATATGAATTAAGTGGCTTGATTAACCCATCATGGGGATGGTGGTATGATGCTTTATCCTAGCCATTCGATCAAAGATCGCACTGCTGAGGATACACCCACGATTTTAAATCGAGTAATGGATATATAAACATGACTAATAATCTCAACCATCCATCTAAAATCCATGGATGGATGGTTGTTATGGGCAGAGTTCTTCTCTGTGGATGAATGTGAACCGTTCACGATCCAAGGGGAGATCCACGACTAATCTTGCATAGATTCATTCAAGACTCAACCCACACCATCTATTGGACTAGAGCGGCCAATCCAACGGTGGATTTCTCATGTAATGGAAATTTCTTTCATAAAGGACCAACATCTCTTAGCCTAAGTGGTCAGAAAACAACTAACCTCATCAGAGGTGATCATTGGCACTCAAGATCGATGAGGTAGCTTCGTTAAGTGGAGACGATGCCCTGTTGAGGTTCCTAGGTCTTGAGGTTGAGAAGAATGTTACGTATTGCTTCCTCTTCAATCCCTTTGTAGCTTTGAAATTGATCTCTCCTTTGCCTCTAGAACTTCAAAGAAAGCCTGGGAGCTTGACCTAGCTCATAGATCAAGTGTGCAAGAGGAATTGAAAGGAGATTGAGTGTAGAAGAAGTTGAGAATTCAAGGGACCTCCTCTATTTTGCACTGTGAAAAATAGAAGTTCAACAACCCAAATCCTCTTTAGGGACCTTGGGAAAGCTCTCTGATGTTTTCTAACTCTCACTAGGCTCCAATCGATTAAGTGTCAATGAAAATTTTAGTGTATTAGGGGGAGTATATCTCCCCCCTATGGCCATTGGATGGCAAACACATTAGTTGTCATTTTGATCCAATTGCCCATATGGAGTGAGCTATTTGGGTTGTTAGACCAATGCACATGGTCAGTTTTGTCCAGAGGAGTGGAATGCTAACTCCCATGTGCATCAAATTGAGCTTAGGGGGGAGTTTGAAAATTTAATTTTGCCATAGGTGGTCAGGTTTGGTCTATGGGCCAAATGGGTTGACCCAAACCCATTGGGTTCAATCCATCACTCATCACTATGTCCCCCTGAGCTTTTAGGAAAGCCTCACGTGATTGTGAAGAGGGAATGACCAAAATACCCATGGGCTATGCCAAAATTTGTTCTATGGCTTAGGGGTAAATAGTCATTTTGTAATTTTTTACTTTAGGTATGTTTGGTATGTTGAGAAAATAGGTTTGGCCAAGTTTCAATGGATTTGGAATCCATTTGATAGGGTTCGGCTCATGTTGACCCATTTAGGTCAAAATGGGTCAACTTGGGTCAATTTGACCAATAGGTCAAATTGGGTCAAACCAAGGGTTGGGTCAAGTTCATATGACCATTTGAAATGTTTTGGTGGCTTTGGTTTGGTTCAATTTGGAATATATTTGGTTTTGGCTCATATGACTCATTTAGGTCAAATGGGTCAAGTTGACCCATTTGACCCATTTGACCTATTTGAGGTAGGTCAAGGGTAGTTTTAGGTTAGTTTAGTCATATGGAGTGGATTGATTTCTTTTTTTTCCAATCAATTTGGGTTAGGTTCAATTTTGGCTCAACATGATGCCTTTAGGTCATGTTGGGTCTAAGGTCAATTGGGCTAGGTTGGGTCAAGTTGGCCAATTGGGCTAGGTTAGGCTCAAATGTTGGCTTGGTCAAGTTCAAACATAAGTCATGAGTGAACTTAGATCAATGGTTTCAATCAATTTGGCCTATGGTGGAATTTGGCTAGGTAAGGTTTCATTTTAGATTAAGTGTTGACTTGGTCAACCCTTAGGTTTGACTAGGTTTGACCCAATTTGATTGATTGATCATCTCATGATGATTGTTGATCATGATGAGAGGCAAATATGAATTTGGTTCAATCCAATTTGGTTAGGATCAAAACTTGGCTCACAAAGGTACTTTTGGTCACTTTTGGTCAAGTGAGCCTAAGTGGGTCAAATGGCTTGGTCAAAGCTTGATTTGAAGTTGATTGCTCTTGTATATAGACTCATGATTGAAATATAAATCCATTTACAAGAGGTTTGAAATCAAATGGGTTTAGATCCATTTGAAAATTTAATAGTCGAAGGAAGAATATGAAGGAATTTTGGTTTGTTTTGATTGTTTTGATTGAGGTTTGGATTTATATATGAGCTCATGATTGTAGGATTGATTGAACCATGAGAAAATCGAGTTTGGCTTGATTTGAAGTGATTTGGCTAAGTTCAAGATTTTGACTTGAAAGGCTTAGATTTGATTTAGATTTGATTTTGGTGGATTTGAGTTTAATTTTGGAATTGGTTTTGATTGCTTGAATTTATATTTCATTTATATATGTGAATATAAATGAGGATATAAATTGATTATTAGAAAATTTCAAGAGTTTGAAGGGGTTTAATCATGATTTAGGCCATTAAAAGGATTTAAAGGATTTAAGAATTTTTTAATTTGAAATTTAATTTTTTTGAATTGGATTGGATTGATTGATATTTATATTTCATTTTATATGAGAATATAAATGAGAATATAAATATTTTGAGAAAATCCCATGAGTTTTAGATGGTTTGATCAAGGTGTAGGTTAAATCCATTAAGGGATTTAGTAGAATTTCAAGGATTTTAAATTTAGAAATTACTTTTTGAGTTGGATTTGAATGATTTATTTTTATATTTCATTTATTTATGAGAGTATAAATGAGAATACAAATAAGTTGAGAAAATCCCATGAGTTTGAAATGGTTTGATTAAAGTTTAGGATTGATTTTGGCTAAGTCCTTTAATGGAAAATTAAAGGGATTTAAGAAAATTTTCATGAGTTGATTTGGAATTTTGAGTTTGGTTTGATGGGTTTGTATTTATATTTCATTTATATATGAGAATACAAATGAGAATATAAAAGGGTGATGAGAAAATTTCAAAGATTTGAATAGGTTTGAATCATGATTTTGGTTAAGTCCTTAAGGAGGCTTAAAGACTTAGGCAAAATTTGGACTTGGGAATTTTGATGGATTTTGATCATGGGTTTCAATCATGGGATTTGAGTTTGAAAATCAAATAGAATTTATTTGGAGTTTGACTTGAAGGAAGGAAAGTGAGGAATGGTTTAAGCTAAAGGGTGGAAATTTTCTTAACACCCAAGGCATGACCTATTTTTATGGCTAACTCTTCTAAGTCTCTAGGATGGGTTGAGTGTCCACCTAATCACTAGATGTGTCTTAAGACTAAGGAACCCTTAAAGTCTAAGAGGAATCCTAAGCCAGATGGAGGTGTTAAGAGCTCATCCCAAAAAATGAGGTCAACAAATTCTTTCAACCAAACTAGTTCTTTGGGACAAATAAATCAAATAAGATTATTTAAAGCAAACCAAAGCTTCTTTATTAATTAGGTTTTGGATTTGATTTGATTTAAAGAAGAGAAATCATCACTTGTTGTTTTAAACCCATTCCCACATTAGTGATTTAATTTAATTTAAGAAAATGTAATTAAGTTGACTTTATGGGTTAATTAAGCTGAACCCTTAATTAGATGAATTAATTACCCTTACCTATGTCACCTTAAAGTGATTAACTAAATAATTATGAGCCAACATGATATGCATGGAAAATAAACTTGTAATGATCATAGGAAATAAAAGGGGCCTAATGCAATTGCTCATGATTAATAGTTAATTAAATTACGGGACTTAATTAATTACTCTTATGATTTTCCCACAAATGTGGACTAACCATAATTTCATTAAACTCCATTAGGTTATTAAACACCAAAGATCTACCCCATGATTTAATTAATTAGGTCGATGTGATTATGATTTCAATTTGATTAAGTGATTTTAATTAGTAGTTAAATCTTAATTAATTTCATTTTAAAAGGGTGAAATGAACTTAGGGAAAGGGGTCCCAACCCAATTCCTTAGTTCACTTACTCTTGAGAACAATAATTAATAAACTTAATTAACCAATTTGTTAATGCGCATGGGATTAATTAGTCATTAATTAACTTAAAAGAGTAACAAAGGTTTAATTAGTCAATTTTCCTAATTGGGTGAGCAATAAATCCCAAGAAAATCATGGAGGGGTCATCACATTAAATTAACCCATGGGATTAATAGCTCATAATAAGGAATAATTAAGCTAATAAATTTTAATTAAGCCTTAATTAAACCTTAATTACTATTCAAAATAAGTTGATTATTTTAATTATTTCTTTTTAGAATACCTTTAAAATGAGTATTTATTTGTATTTTTATTTCTTTATAATTTTTTATGATTTTTAGAAGTTTCAACCATTAAAATGATTAATTAAGCCTAATTAAAGCTAATCTTGGCGCCATGTATGGCCTTTCCATTCCCGTGGGATTGACTACTTAAAACTTACCCAACTTAGCGCCTATGTGGAGAAGTAGTCCTCTTGAGCGACAATTGGATCAATTTCGAATTTCACTCAAAACCACTGGCGATGATTTGGAGTTTGATTTTGATTGAAGTCCCACCTCTAGTGCTCAGGAAGCTTGGGAGATGATTTGTTGTTGCTCGATGAGGCTTAGGGAAGGAGCATGCAAAGTTAATTTGAGTTAGATGGGGAAATGGGGAAGTTAGGTCAGAAATGGGAGTGTCCTATTTTTTGGTTGAGGAACGAGCTTGCGAGCTTAGGAATTCTCAGTCATTGGGTAGCTAGGGCTCGAGGAATGATTTTTTGTGTGTTTGAGTGGAAATGAGGGGGTGTATACCTCTTTATGTCAGATGGTGGGATGGTTTAGCTAGTGGCCATTTGGCCATCTCGAGTCTGGGTGGCAAGGAGGAGGTGAGTTGGCTTGGTTTGGTTGGTTGAAGGTGGTGCAAGGAGAAATCATGGGTGTCCTATGAGTTTCAATTGCTCCAATGGGGAGGTGAGGTGATTTCACCTCTCATGGGTCAACCAGGTCGTTGGGCGTGTCCTAGATGCCTAGGTGGACCATTGGGAGAGTATTAACTAGCCAAGGAATGGAAATGATCACTTACATAGGTGATTTGTCACATGTGATGCCCTTGACCCAAGAGTAGAATGATCATTTTGGCATTAGATTTGATTTGGGCAGATTCGAAATAAGCCAAAGGTGGGTTAGCCCAAATTTCAAGTCAATTGGAGTTGATATGGTTAGGTTTGGCTCAATTTGACTCATTTAGGTCAAATTAGGTTAGTTTGCATCAAGTTGACTAATTGGTCAAATTGGGTCAAACCAGGGTTTGGATAAGTTCATATGATCATTTGGGATGTTTTGGTTTAGTTTGTCATAGATTTGATTTTGGCTCATTTGAATTCATTTGGGTCAAATGGGTTAAGTTGACCAATTTGACCAAATTGGCCAAATTAGCTTGTGTTAGGTGTTTGGGTTTAGTTGACTTTGAAGATAATTGTAGGATTTGGTTTCAATTAATTTGGATTTGGTTTTGATTTAGGCCAACTTGAACCTTTAAGTCAATTTGGGCTAAGTAGGTCAATTGGGTTCAATTGGATCTAATCATGGCTTTGGTCAAGTTCAATAATCAATTTGGAATGAACTTTAGTCATTAGTTGCTATCAATTTTGATTTGAACCAATTTGGTCTTTTAGGTCAATTTGGGTCAACTTGGGTCAGAGGGCCAATTGGGTTTGGTTTGACTTAATTGAAGGTCAAGTCATAATCAAATATTGATTTTGATTTGGTGTGAATCATTGGTTTCAAGGGATTTAGCTTAGGTTGCAATTTAGCTAGTTTGGGTTCATATGGGTTGACTTGGTCAAATGACCAAGTTGACTTAGTTTGACCCAATTTGTGATAATTGATCAACCTAGGGAGATCAATAATCATGATCGGAGATTTTTGATGGGTTTGGTTCAATCAAATTTGGGTAGGATTTGAACTTGGCTCAAATAGGTCAAATTGGCCACTTTGGGTCAAGTGGATCAATTGGGTTTAGTTGGCTTGATTTTGGGTTGAGTTTGATTTAGTTGAGTTTATATATGGATTTGGAATTGATATATAAATTCAACGCAATTAACTTGGGTTCAAATGGGTTTTGGTTCATTTGAACATTTTCAAGTCAAAAGGGTTAAGTTGGGTTTGACTTGGGTTGATTTTGGTTTGTCTTGATGATTATAGTTTTCATTTATATTTGTGAATATGATTGAAGGTATAATTGATTCATGAGAAAATCAGTTAATTTGTAAGAAAATCAATCGAGTTTGACTTGATTTGGATTAAGATTTGGCTAAGTCCATGGGATGGATCATATGGCTTAAGAAGGGTTTTGATTTAATTTGATTTAGTTTGATTTAGTTTTGATCATTTGAATGTAGATTTGATTTATATTTAGAAGATGATTGAAGATATAAATTTATTATGAGAAAATCAATTGATTTTGGATTGATTTGGATTAAGATTTGGCTAAGTCCATGGATAGGTCATATGGCTTAGGAAGGGTTTCAAGTTTGGATCATGGGCTTCAATCATTTGGTTTTGGAATTTGGGTTTTGATTCGGATTTGAATTTGATGTTTGAATTGAACTTGAGGTTTGGTTTGAGAAGGTGAACATGGATTGATTTGGGTTGTAGGGTAGTGGATTATCCTAATCCCTAAGGCATAACCTAATCCTATGGTTAACCCTTCTAAGTCTTTAGGCTTAGTTAAGTGTTTTTACCTAATTGTTAGAAGTGTCTTATGATGGAAAGTCTTAGTCTAGAAGACTCCTAAGTCTAAGATGGGAAGATTGAATCCACACTCCAAAAGTGAGGTCAACAGCCTTAGGCTCTATAGTGTTGCCCTTGGAGATAGATGATTGGAAGATCAACCAAGTTTCACATTATAGACTCGATACATCTTTCAATGCTTTGCTTTGAGACCATGGATACATGAGAACATATAGTTCCATCCTCTCTACATCAATGTATGAAGTGAGAGGTGGGATCTATCGTGTCAAAGGAGATCTCAAGCCATTTACATTTCATTGCATATATGAGATGTGCTTACTACCTCCCTCAAAATCAACAAGTCTATTGTAAACTTAAAGTTTAAAAATAAAAAAAAGAAAAGAAAAAGAAAAGAAAGAGAAAATAAAAAGAAAAGAAAAGAGAAAATGAAAAAAAATAAAAGGGAGGAAATATACTTAGAGGAGGAAGTGGAGCCTGACTTAGAGATTCCACCCATAGCTATTACTCCATTCAACATATATGGGTAGATGACCGACCTCCACACCAGAGGAAGAGGCTAGTTCGAGGCAATGGGTGGAAAACCACCTTTATTGGCCACCCAATAAAGATATGTCCCTACTACCAAGAGCACCCTATCCATATAGACTTAGAATCTAGTTCATAAGATGAGTCTTATATGGCACACAGCGCCTCTTCTTAGTAGATTCCCTTGGAGGTGACACTTGAGCAGATATAATGAAGACCAGGCTCCAAAGCAAAGCATAAGTGTATCCAAGTCTATATGTGAAACAGTTAGGCATCAGTTGGGAACCTTAGCTCTAACCCCACATTCCTCTCAAAAAGTTGAGGGTTTGGTAGTTAAGGAAGCCCCTAAGTCATCCACATGTATGAAGACTCAGAGGTTCTTTCTAGGAGCATCATCCTTAAGTTAAGAAGTTCATGTAGAACTTGAGGATGATTCATATAATATTTTAATAGAATTACCTTTTGATTGGTACTTTCCTTGTGTTCATAATTTAGCAAAGAAAGAGTCAATCCAACATACTTGGTGAAAGCATAGTCGACTACTCAAAAGAATATGGAAGAATAAATGCAAAAGCTCTCAATCAAGACCGACTAGGATTCGATAGTGAGTCCAAATGATGATGATTATTGCTTATCATCCAATCATTTGGAATCTAATAGTTCTTTTCAAATCACATTAACTCATATGAGGACCTATGCTTAGAAACTTCGATGATATAGATGATTTTGAAGTCAAAGATGCACTACCAGAGAAGAAGAGATCAAGTCAACCATCGAGCTCAAGGAAATCAACATAGAACACACGCTTTGTATGAATGAAATTGAAACCAATGACTTAGTTAGCTATTGACCGAAGTTTAAGGACTACTTTGCATGGAGTTATGAAGAGATGCTTAGATTAGCTCTAATATACCATAAACTAGTAATAGAGCATACCGCTAACCCTAAAGCAAGCTCCTAGATGCATTAGACATAGAACAATAGTCATTTTGAAGTCAAGAAATTCATCGAAGCTTCATTAAGAAGAAAAATACCTTACCGGTTAGCCAATCATCTAGTTAAGAAAAGAATGGCCAAATTACATATGCATCAATTTTAGGGATTTAAATAAGGCATGCCCAAAAGATGAATTTCTACTACCAATGTCGGAGCTAATGGTGGACATTGCCAAATCTCATGCAGTCTTTTATTTCATGGATGGCTCATCTCGATATAACCAAAAAAAGATAGCCCATGAAGATGAAATAAACACTACTTTTAGAACCCCGGTCAGAATATATTGATATAAGGTCATGCCTTTTAGCCTTAAAATGCCGATTCTACATACCAAAGGCTATGACTTGAATCTTTGATGAACTCATTCATCATCAAGTCGAGTGCTATGTCGATGATCTCGTGGTCAAAAGTAGAGAAAAGGAAGACCATCTCTTTGACTTGAGAGTAGTTTTTGATTAGTTAAGATAATTTAACCTCAAAATGAACCCCTAAAGTGTGCATTTGAGTAGCTTTGGTGAAATTCCTTGGGTTTGTTGTCACTAAGGAATTAAAATCGATTTAGAGAAGATCAAGGCAATATTAGAAATGCCACCCCCTAGAAGTTTAGCTCAACTCAGATCATTCCAAGGGAGGTTGGCATATCTAATATGGTTTATATCCAACCTATCGGAAGATGTCACCATTCTCAAAGACTTGTCAAAAGGATGCCAAGTTCAAGTGGATGACAAGTGTGAGCATGCCTTTAAAGAAATCAAGCATTACCTGATGATGTCTAGCAGCCTCTATCCTGGGCAAGCCACTCATACTTTATACTGATGCATTAGATGACTCCCTTAATGCTATGTTGGCCCAAGCCAATGACGAAGGGAAGGAAAATGCACTCTACTATCTTAGCCGTCATTTAATTCCTACCAAGGCTAATTATCCACCCATTGATAGCCTAGCTTTAATCTTTGCATCCCAAAAAGCTACACCACTACGCTTTCCTCATAAGGTGAACTTAATCTCTAGGATCAATCCACTACAACATCTCATGACACGATCGATGCTATCCAGATGATTAACACGACAGTCGATGGCCCTCTCATAGTTTGACATTACCTTCGCACCCCTTCGTGTGGTGAAAGGACAAGCGCTAGCAAATGTTTTAGCATACACCCACTAACCTCTTCACTTATAGTGATGATCTCCATGAAATCATGAACTTAGGGGATACTAGCATTCACCATGGAGAGATGTGATGGTGACTTCTCTCAAAGAGGAGAAAACCATAATCTACTATTCCAAGAAAGGTAGGGGTAGAAATAGTTCTCTTAACTCTGGACATCAATGTGATGAGATTCTCATATCATTTGTCCAATACTTGCGCCAACAATGAAATTGAATTTGAGGCTCTGATTTTCAGTCTAGAGTTCGCCATTACTCTAAGCATCCAGAACATCAACATCTTCATGGATTCTTAGCTAGTTATCAACCAAATCATTGGGTCCTATAAAGTGATAAAGCCCCAGCTCCATCACTACCACAAGTACACCATGGAGTTGTTCACCCAAATCCTATAGGTTACCTTTTATAAGATTCCTTGATGAGAGAACATTGTAGTGTATGCTTTAGCAAAGCTTGCCAAAGAGTTAGCATGTCTGAAGGATGAGTCCATATCAATAAATGTCCAAAATAGACAAGTCTTATCCCTTATTGAACTCATCAAAAAAGTACTCTCAAGGGAGGTGCCATTGCCAAGAAGGATAGGAGTTAGATTGGATGCAACCATTCATGGATTACCTAAATAAAGGCAAACTACCTCAAGAGAAGTCCCAAGCCCATCGAAGCACAGAGAGCACTTTCTACGCTCTTGTGGATGGTGTCTTGTATCGATGGTCTTTTGACCATATGTGATTACATTATTTAGATAAGAATGAAGCCCATAAGATCATGATCGAGGTACACTCAGGATTATGCTGAGCCAACCAATGAGGTCTAAAGATGAAAGCCAAGATCAAAAGACTAGGATACTACTGGTCGTCGATGATCATAGATTGTATGGATACGACTAGGCGATGCCACCAATGTAAAATGCACAATATGGTCCTACACCAACCACCCAATATTCTACATCCTACATTGGCCTCATAGCCATTCGAAAGTGTTGGGTACCAACATGGGTCCGATTGATCCTCCTTCTTCCAAGGGTCATCTTCATCTTAGC
This sequence comes from Cymbidium sinense, assembly GCA_021442155.1. Classification (NCBI taxonomy): domain Eukaryota; kingdom Viridiplantae; phylum Streptophyta; class Magnoliopsida; order Asparagales; family Orchidaceae; genus Cymbidium; species Cymbidium sinense. The sequence goes on from JAKCPB010000380.1 coordinate 19,396, forward strand.
TGCTACTAACTACTTTTCCAAATGAGCAAAGATGATTCTACTCAGAGAGGTCATAGCTCAGCATGTGCTCCAATTTTTTAAGAACCATATCGTATATAGGTTCGAGTGAAATTATATTTGATAATGGTACATCATTCAGCACCAGATCAACAACCTAGAGACATCACAAATTAGAGATATTCTACCATCAACTACCAAGGGCAAATGGCTTAAGATGACTTCAATAAAACTCTCATCCAAGTACTAAAGAAGACACTCACAACAACAAGCACAAGTAGTGAGCAATTAGTTGAAGCCTTGTGGGCCCATCGCACCACATATAGAACTCCAACTTCGTCTACTCCTTTCTCCTTAGTGTATAGGTCCAAAGTCATTTTACCATTAGAAGTCCAACTCCCATCACTAAGAATAGCTATGGGTAGCAAGATCACAATGAAACACCAAGTTGTGATTAGAAGAGCTTGAAGGTTTGGAGGAGAGATGCCTATGGGCATGCCAAAACCTTGAGTTGTAGCTAAAATGATTCAAGCTCACAACAAGTTGGTTCTAGATCTTTTCAAGTAGAGAGCTTATTTTAGTTCTAAGGAGAATGATTGTGCCTCTGTGTAAGATGGGAGGTAAGTTTGAACCCACTTGGGGCACTTTTTCCCATAGAGTAGGCCTACTAGGAGGATCTTACCTTATTAATCATAAGAGAGAGCGCCTAATGCTTCCAATCAATGGGCTCTACTAAAAGAAATATTATTAATCATGTTTAAAAACAACTATCATCAATAAAAATTCTATTTTGAATTCAATCTCTTCCATGTTGAAAGTATTCTTGTTTGTGAATCTACCACAATGTTCTTAGGGTAGGTGTAAAGAACCCGAGCAGAGTCATATCTATCATCGACAAAACACAAACACAAACTACACACAAACATATAAAATAAACACATATCTTTTATATCGGGCTACTCTGAGTTGAGATAATGCCCCTAGTGGCACTCACTTAGTAGCTGCTTTAGGTTGGGTTGATGTGCTACCTTGCTAGTGTGTCACCCTAGTGGTCTTCTTACTTTGGAGGATGTAAGTCTGCTATGCTTTCCTTCCTTACTTGGCCATTGCAAACTAACGAGCGCTTGTTAGTTTGGTAGGCCTTACTAAGTGGCCAGTAAGCTACCTCATGTTGGCTTTATTTAAGAGAATGTGATTATGCTACACTTTTTTCTTGGATTAGCCATTGTGTAGTGACTGGGTCGAGTATATTTAAGATTTAGGATAAATCCCCTATCGGCTCTTTCCCTTCTCACTATTTCAAGTCTAGGTCTAGTCTTCCTGGGCTCCCATTTAGTAGTAGCTCTAGGTCGAGATAGATATGTCATGTTGATGATACTATCCCGATGATCTTAGAAAGTTTGCCTACATGCTTTCTTTCTAGATTGATCATTGCACTAAGCACCTTAGGTTGGTTGATTCTCACTATGCTAATGATAGACCACTCATGGTGATGATACACCATAGGTTGGTTGGCCCTTTTAGGATACACCACTCATGGCGATGTCTATGCTTTCTCCTTGAGTTGGCCACCCCACCTATAAGCTTACTTTTTAGGCTCGTGATAATGCCCTAGCACCTCCTATGGGCACTATAATTGGATCACATCCTTTGCAACCCCATTTAGACACTACCTGGGTTACTATCAGATTGGGCAGTTGCTCTTTCCTAGTAACCACCCTTGTGGTTGAAGAATTTATCTTATGGATGTGTAAATTATTTTTAGGTCTGGTAAATCTGAGATGGTCAAGGCCGATATAGTCCTTGCTCAGTGTGGTCCCTCACACCAACAGGTCCACGCAAACATATTAATAAAAATATATATTCACTTATGGATTATGAGGACACCCCTGCAGCATCTTTTCCCAAGCGTATCATTTTTAGGGCAAGTGTCAACAAAACTCCCTATAGAATTGCCTAACTACTCTTGAGTTGATATAAGTCCCCAATGGCATTCACTCAGTAGTCATCCCTAAGTTGGGTTTGATTTATTATGCTACCAAAGGTCACCCCAGTTGTTCCCTACTTTAGAAGATGTAAGTCTGCTATGCCTTCTTCATAGCATAGGCGATGCACACTGAAAGGCAACCCCTTAGGTTGGCTAGCTCTTCCCCACGGCTAGTAAACTATCATTTTGGATTTGTAAATTTGAGATTGGATAAGTCCGATATAGCCCCTTCTTAGTGGGTCCATCGCACACCGACATGGTCCATAAATTAAATCTATCAAATTTGATCGAGCTCACATCCCCAGTGGATATGCCCTCAATTCAAAATTAAACTAAACCAAACAAACCATCTCAAATCACATGAAATTAATATAAAATTAATCTATTTTTGAGTTGACATAAGTCCCAAGAAGATTCACTCGATAGTCATAAAGTTTGATTTGTTGTGCATCAATGTGTCACCCCAGTGTTCCTCACTTTGGAAGATGTAAGTGCTAAGCCTTCTTCTAGCATAGCCATTGCATAAAGGCAACCCCTTAGGTCTAGCTCTACCTCAGTAGACTACCCCTTTAGATTTGTAAACCTGAGGTAGGTCAAGGCTGATATAGCCCCATATTAGTGGGTCTATCACACACCAACAGGGTCCATACATTAACTCAGAATAAATTAAACCCAATCTGATTTTCCCCAGTGGAGTTGAATCAAACCCTTCTCCCAAGTGGAGTGCCAAATCATATATAAACAAGTCAAGCAAACAAATCAAATTCACCAACCTCCCTAGTGGAGCCAAATTAAACCAACTCCCCAAAGATAGTAAATCAAAGAAATCCAACCAAACTCTTATCCCTAGGATGCATCCCCAACAATATGAAACTCAAATCCCAATCCCTCATGGATACCTAACTCGCTTCCTAAGTGAAAGGTTCATATACCCATCCTCGACTGAGCCCATATCTCTAGCGATATGCTTCCCACATCAGTTAAAAACTAAATAAATTAAAGTCGTTTGATCTTAATCCTTGGATTATGATTATCCCCAATGATCTTTTTTCCATAAATCATTTAATGAAATCAAATTCAAATCCTTATCAGAGTAGATTTTCTTCTTTTATACCCTAGACATAGACCCTCATATGTCATGTACATATGTGTGATCCCCTAGCAGATCTCCTTCCATTTCCTTGACATGGAATTCTCATCAAATCTTATTTCTTCTCTTATGCATACCTTTAGTACTTCAACCAAAAGCCTAACATTGTATTCATTCAAATTACATCATCTTAACATTGTAATCAACATTTTATGATTTATGATGGTGCAAGCTCAAACTAACTATACAATATCATGCTAAACATATTATAGTGTGAATTAACACACTATATTTTATTATAATATATGATGTTATATTATAATTTGTTATAATATATTGCTAACATTACACCTCATTAGAATCACTTAAAAGGAAAAAAATAACAAATTTTCTCAAAATATGAATAATGTTTTATTTTGGATGTAAAATTATTATCTTTCTAATAGAAATTATACAAAATAGCATAATTTTGGTGTACTTCTAGTGTGTGCCATGAATTTGGCCAAATCCTTCCCTCTCAACCTTCAAATTAACATTTTTTGTGAGTTTTGACCCAATGTATTATAACAAAAGTAAAACATACTAAAATATACAATAACATTTAGTAAAAACACCACCACATTCATATATATATATATATATATATATATATATATATATATATATTATGATGTGTGTGTGTGTGTGAAATTATATTATTATATAATATATTTTAATAATATATATCTTACATTACACCTTAAAATAAATCACTTTAAGCAAAAAATTTATGAAATTTGGTTGAAAAATGAACATTTATTTTGGATGCAAAATTTTATTCTTTTGATTAAATGATAGACCATAGCACACCGCAATGATGTTCCCTAAAGCTTACCTTAAATTTCGTCAAATCCCATCATCTCAGCCAAGAAATCAGTATTTTTATGAATTATACTAGTACTTACTCAACTACATCACACTATTACAAACTAAAATATGCTAAATAATAAGTAGTAATACACAATAGTATGCTATAATGCGTGATGCTACACTATATTATGTCATCCTATATTATAATACACTATAACATATTATATTATATTATATTATATCATATTGCATATCACATCACAATGGATTATTTAAGATAAAAAATCATAAAATTAGTCTAAATAATAAAAAACTATATATTTTAGTCATATCACTTACATATTTTAAGTTGATACAATATATGATGCCATGCTATACCTATTATGAATTGGCCAAATTCCACCATTTTAAAGTCTTAATCACCATTTTTATAAATATGTTAGTGTAGGCTTGACTACATGATTGTAAAATACTAAAATAATTTAAAATGTGTTGAACAATATATTATGATATATGATGCTATACTATGCTACAACATATAATATTTATTTTGAACATAAAATCTTACATTTTACTACAAGTGGTGTAGCATACCTTTGGTACTACAACTTAACCTCACATAAAACAAATTTCATCATCGATTTATTAAATCAATATTTTTATGATTTATATTATTATAGAATATAAGGCATAATACCATATTCTACTAAAACATTTCAAAACATCTTATAACATCCAAATAACATCACTACATGCTCAAATATATGATCCTACATTATACTATAATATGGTATTATAATATGATTTAGAATTCAAATCTCATAATCAAGGAAAGTCTCTAAAGACATTTTCTTTAGCTATCATAACTAACTATGTTGGGATTAGGTCATTCTTTAGATCTACTTCTAATGACATCTTCATTCAAGGTTTAGGTTTAGGTTTAGGGTTAGGGTTTGGGTAGTTTAGATTGGTTTAGGTTTAGGTTTAGTTTAGTTTTAGGGTTTAGGGTTTGGGGTTGTAGGTTTTAGGGTTTAGGGTTTATGGTTTTAGGATTTAGTGTTTAAGGTTTAGGGTTTAGGGTTTAGGGTTTTAGGGTTTAGGGTTTAGGGTTTAGGGTTTAGGGTTTAAGGTTTACAGTTTAGGGTTTTGGGTTTAGGATTTAGGGTTTAGCATTTAGGGTTTAGTATTTAGGGTTTAGACTTTTTAGGGTTTAAGGTTTAGGGTTTAGGGTTTAGAGTTTGGTTTTTAAGTTTAGGGTTTAAGTTTTAGTTTAGGATTTAAGGTTTCAGATTTAGGATTTAGGGTTTAAGGATTTTTTTAACAGAGAATAAATTTAGATTCAACATTTCTTCTTTTCGATTTCATCAACCAAGTAGCACCCCAAGTTTTCTAAGACATAAGCGATGACATAGATCAAAAATGAGGACCCATATATCAAATAAAAAATTCTAGATAAGTAGAACCTCTCTATAATGACATAGTTCCATAATATGGGTTAGATGGTTCTTTAGTTTCTCTAGTTCCCAGAACCACCCTGGTTTATCAGTAGGATCACCATCATATCCCATCTCTCCCTCTACCATTCTGTAACCCTCCCTCTATGGCCTCTTATGACAATCACCTTTAGGTTTAGGTTTAGGGTTTAGGGCTTTAGAGTTTATGCATTTATGGTTTAGGGTTTAGGGTTTAGGGTTTAGGATTTAGGGTTTAGGGTTTAGTGTTGCAGGTTTAGGGTTGTAGGTTTAGGGTTAGTTTTAGGGTTTAGGGTTTAAGATTTAGGGTTAAGTGTTTAGGTTTTTTCTTGTTAGGGTAGAGGGTTTTTTTTAATTAGGTTTATTTTATATTTTTATTTAGTTTAGTTTATTTTAGTTTAGGTTTTATTTTAGTTTATCTTTTAGGTTTAGGTTTAGGTTAATGTTTATTTTTTGTTTAGTTTTATTTTTATTTTATTTTTTATGTTTAGGTTTTATTTTTTATTTTTAGGTTTAGGTTTAGGTTTTCATTTTTTTAAGTTTAGGTTTTAGGTTTTTATTTTAGGTTTTTTTTTTTAGTTTAGGATTAGGTTTTTTTTTAGTTTATTTTATTTTATTTAGTTTAGGGTTTAGGTTTAGTTAATTTTAGGTTTAAGTTTAGGTATTATTTATTTTAGTTTAGTTTATTTTAGTTTAGTATATGTTTTTATTTTATTTATTTTAGGTTTAGGTTTTTTTTAGGTTTAGGTTTTTTTTATTTTTATTTATTTAGGTTTATTTTAGGTTTATTTTAGGTTTAGGTTATTATTTAGTTGTTATTATTTATCTTAGGTTTTTTTACATTTACTTTTATTTTATTTAGGTTTTATTGTTTGGTTTGTTTAATTTTTTAGTTTAGGTTTAGGTTTTAATTTATTTCATTTTATTTTAGTTTTGTTTATTGTTTATTTTCTTTTTAGGTTTAGGTTTAGGTTAGTTTAAATTTTTATTTATTTTATTTTAATTTTATTTTGGTTTATGTTTTTTTTAATTTTGTTTTAGGTTTTATTTAGTTTAGGTTTAAGTCTTTAGCTTTAGGTTTAGGGTTTTGGGTTAATTGGGTTTAGGGTTTTTTTGAGCATTTAGGGTTTTGTGGTTTAAGTTTAGGGTTTTGTTTTAGGTTTTAGCTTTAGGTTTAGGGTTTAGGGTTTAGAGTTTTTAGGGTTTAGGGTTTAAGATTTAGGGTTTAGGTTTTAGGTCAGTTTTTAGTTTTGGGTTTAGGGTTTTGGTATTTTTTTAAAGAGAACAAATTCATATTTAACATTTTTTCTTTTGATTTCATCAACCAAGTAACACTAAGTTTTCTAAGACAAGTTTTAAATAAAAAATGAGCATGCATAAAATCAAAATCTGATAACTAGATCCATCTCTGTAAAGACATAGTTCCATAAGAAGTAGATTGGATTGGCCAGGTTTCTCAGTTTCGAACCACCGCGAGTGGATCCACCATCATATCCCTTATTCCCTCGCCTCCATAATCACCACCTTTGCACCTATCCCCACCACTACATCAGGTTTAATCACCACCATATCTAGGTAGTTGATGTTCATCAAGGTTCTTCCCATTAGGGTTTAGGTTTAGTTCTAGGTTTATCAAGTTTATTTTAATTTATTTAATTACGTTTTTTATTTGTTTTTTATTTATTTTTTTAGGGTTTTATTTATTTTATTTTAACATTTTTTATTTTATTTTATTTTTTTATTTTAGGTTTTTTTTAGTTTAGGTTTTGGGTTTATTTATTTTATTTTAAATTTATAGTTTATTTTATTTTATTTATTTTAGGTTTTATTTTAGTTTATTTTATTTTTATTATTTTTATTTATTTTATTTTATTTTATTTTTATTTATTTATTTTATTTATTTATTCTTTATTTTATTTATTTTTTTATTTAGTTATTTTATTTTAGGTTTATTTTTAGTTGAGTTTTATTTTTATTTTTTTAGGTTTAGGTTTATATTTTTTTATTTATTTATTTTATTTAGGTTTATTTTATTTTAGGTTTAGGGTTTATTAGTTTAGGTTTTAGATTTTATTTAATTTAAGTTTAGGTTAGGTTTATTTATTTAGTTTAGTTTATTTATTTAAATTTTTATTTTTTAGGTTTAAGTTTTAGGTTTTATTTTATTTATTTTTTAGGTTTTATTTAGGTAGGTTTATTATTTAGTTATTTTTTATTTATTTATTTATTTTATTATTTTATTTTATTTATTTATTTTATTTTATTTAGTTTATTTATTTTATTATTTTTTTAGGTTTATTTTTATTTTGTTTAATTTTATTTTTTATTTTTTATTTTTTTTAGTTTAGGTTTTATTTTTATTTTTAGGTTTTTTATTTTATTTTTTTTTTTAGGTTAGGGTTTAGGTTTTTTATTTTAGGTTTGTTTTTTTGTTTTTTTTTGTTTAGGTTTAGGTTTATTTAGTTTATTTTATTTTATTTAGTTGGGTTTATTTTATTTATTTTAGTTTAGGTTTATTTTATTTTGTTTATTTTAGGTTTAGTTATTTTATAGGTTTAGGTTTTTTATTTATTTTGGTTTATTTTGGTTTAGTTTTTATTTAGTTTTATTTATTTATTTTTTGTTTATTTTTATTTTATTTTAGTTTGTTTATTTTATTTAAGTTTTTTATTTTAGATTATTTAGTTTATTTATTTTATTTATTTTATTTAGTTTTTTTAATTTTTAATTTTAAGGTTTAGGTTATTTTTTTTTTTGTTTAGGTTTATTTTATTTATTTTATTTTATTTTATTTAGGTTTAGGTTTTTTTATTTATTTGTTTATTTATTTTTTTTAGGTTTAGGTTTTATTTTAGGTTTATTTTTATTTATTTATTTATTTTTATTTAGGTTTATTTATTTTTTAGTTTATTTAATTTATTTTTTAGGGTTTTAGATTTTATATAGGGTTTATTTTTTGGTTTTTTTTTTTTTTAAAAGAACAAATTCATATTACATTTCTTCTTTTTTTTTATTTAGTAACAAATAAGTATAAAATGATATATTAAATTGATTTTATAGCTAGTTATATCCATTATTAAATTATAAGTCAACACATGAATAGAGGAAAGATAACAACATTCATTTACATAAGTATAAGCACATTATTTCTTATGTATTATAACTAGCATCACATTATTATTATTTATAAGCTTTTGAAATACATTTATTTGGATTTAATAAGGATAAATACATAATAAATTAAATCAACACATGCATTCTCACATAAATGAAATCCATTTTATTTTACTCGATTTTGAAAAGATGGAGGCATGGATTCAAATGACATACCAAATTTAACATGATTGGAAAGAAGACAATCAAATATAAGCATGTGATTCATTCAACCAAAATAGTTCTTAAGGACAATCAAATCAAATAAGATTATTTGGAGCAAACCAAAGCTTCTTTATTAATTATGTTTTGGATTTGATTTGATTTAAAGAGGAGAAGAGAATTCATCACTTGTTGTTTTAAACTCATTCCCACATTAGTGATTTGATTTAATTTAAGAAAATGTAATTAAGTTGATTTTATGGTTTAATTAAGTTGAACCCTTAATTAGATGAATTAATTACCCTTACCTATGTCACCTTAAAGTAATTAACTAAATAATTATGAGCCAACATGATATGCATGGAATATAAACTTGCAATGATCTTAGGAAATAAAAGGGGCTAATGTAATTGTCTCATGATTAATAGTTAATTAGATTAAGGGACTTAATTAATTACTCTTATGGTTTTCCACATATGTGGGCTAACCATAATTTCATTAAACTCCATTAGGTTATTAAACACGTAAATATCTACCCCATGATTTAATTAATTAGGTCTGATGTGATTATGATTTAAATTTGATTAAGTGATTTAATTAATTAGTTAAATCTTAATTAATTTCATTTTAAAAAAGGGTGAAATGAACTTAGGGAAAGGGGTCCCATCCCTATTTCTTAGTTCACTTACTCTTGAACAATAATTAATAAACATAATTAACCAATTTGTTATTGCTCATAGGATTAATTAATCATTAATTTACTTAAAAGAGTTGTTAGGGTTTAATTAGTCAATTTTCTTAATTGGTTGAGCAATAAATCTCAAGTAAATCATGGGAGACAAAGGTCATCACATTAAATTAACCCACAAAATTTAGGATTAATAGCCCAAGTAATTAATGAGTAATTAAGCAAATAAATTTTTAATTAAACCTTAATTACTATTCAAAATAAGTTAAGATCATTTTTAGTTATTTCTCTTCTGAAATACCTTTAAAATGAGTATTTATTTGCATTTTGTTATTTCTCTATGATTTTTTTTATGATTTTTATCAGTTTCAGCCATTAAAAAAGATTAATTAAACTTAATTAAAGCCTAATCCTGTTGGTGCCATATGGCACGCTGACACGTTGCGCTTTCCACAGGGCACCGTGGGATTGGCTACTTAAAACTTACCTGACTCAGCGCCTACGTGGAGAAGATGCCCTATTGAGCAGCAATTGGATCAATTCCTCGACGTTCGCTCGGAGGGCCATGAATAGATGATTTGGAGCTCAGCTTTGATTGAAGATCCCACCTCCTTTGCTTGGGAAGCTTGAGAGATGATTCATTTTTTCTAGATGAGGCCTAGAGAAGGTGCATGCAAAGTTAATTTGAGTTTGATGGAGAAATGGAGAAGTTAGGCCAAAAATGGGAGTGTCCTGTTTCAGGACGGATGGCAATGGCATTTTTTGATCGAGGAACGAGCTTGGAAGCTTAGAGAATGGATCTAGCAGCTCATCTTTGGTAAGTAGGGCACTGAGGGATGATTTGTGTGTGTCTGTTTGATTGGAAACAGGGGTGTATACCCATTATCTTGATCACTATGGGATGGGTTTGGCTTCTAGATGTCCCACCATCTCAAGGAGTCCTGAGTGGCAGGAAGGAGGTGAGTGTCGGCTTGGTCCTTCTTCTTTACATAACCAACATTTACATATTTTTAGTTTCTTAGTAAATTATTTTCTTCGAAAGGTTCATTTTTTATTATTAAAATTCTGTTTATTTATTTTCTTAAAGAATTTTTCTTTTAGTGTTATTATAATTTGGTCCTTTGCATAATGTTGTTTCCTTTGTACATCCCCATGTACAAAATGTACAAATCAGCTTTATTATAGCATAACGATTGCTTATATTTTTTTATTTTGTTTATGTAGGTCAATTTGTTGGCAAGCATCAACAAGTCTTTCTTCAGCAAATTGAATTCTACTACCTAAAGTTATATCATTAGGGTAATTTTGGAGAAAGTTTTGGCTCCATAGAATATTATATGGTTCTAGTAAATTGTAAAAGTAAGTATCTAGATATAGGTTTCGATCATTAGCTAAAATGTTGTAAAAGTATTTCTGATATTCACAGCTGTATTCGTGTAAATAACAGATATTGCATATACCTAATGTAGTGAGTTTTTGTTTTGCTATTTCTGACTATTTTTTACCTTTTTCTTCTTTAGTAATATATTTTATAGTATATTCGAGAAATTTGCTTATAATAAATTTTGCATATATACGGCCAACTGTGGGTATGGAGGGTAATGCTGGCTAAACAGGTAGATCTAATATTTTATTTTTGATCTAAACTTAAGCCTAAAAACCATTATTTACAAATTCTAGTAAGTGTATTTTCTATAAAACTATATGCATCTTCTCCCTGAAGAGTGCAACTAAAAATAGCTAAACTATTTTCAATTGTCCATTTATCAATCATTTCATTAATGCTTTTACAACAATCTATGTTTAAATAGATTCTGTGTCCGCTAATTGGTTCGGGTTGACAATTTTGAGAGGAGTTTGTTGGCTTCGTGGTGTTGGAATACGTCTAGTTGTTGTTGGTGGCATAAATATTTTTCTAGGCATATTACTGTTACTAGAACTAACTTGAGTACTAATTGTGCCAATATTTGTATCTGTAAGCATAAGTGGTATGTCCAAGAATGGAGTTTGAGGAGTATTTGTAAATTGATGTTTATTTAGAACAGAGATTAACTCATCAAGTTCTTGTGAGGGTTCTTTTATGTCAATGATTTCGTTAATTATGATTGCTCCTTGAATATTACTTTGTGGTGGTTTTAAAGTTTTTTCTGGATACCATGGAAGTGTATTATTTATATTTTGTAAATCAAATTCAGTGCATACACATTCTGCAATTATGGTTATAGTGGTTATATTATTATTAAGGATCTGTTGATTTTCTAACAGTCTTTTTCCTAGTTCATTAATATTACTAGTGCTTTCAGTATAAGTTGAAGTTTTATTCCTACTTGATAAAATATTTTTAAATGTTTTGGTTTTATTATTTTGAGTTTGATTTAATTCCATATATCCATTGTGCTTATATTGTTTGAAGTATTCAAACTTAATCCGAGTTCATGTTGTTGTTTAATAATCATATAACTAATTACCATCCATTCACTAAAGTTTCCTAGGGGGGTTTTTATGCCAAATGATTATTCTTCAGTGAAGATTTCTAATTGATTGTCAGCAAACTTTCCCTCATTTCTTCAAACCAAATCAAATAAGAAATTGAAAGTGATAATTAAAAAGCCTTAGTTTTCTTTAAATGCTTTTATTTGATTTGATTATCCTAAGGAATTAATTTAATTGAATGAAATCATATGTTTATGCTTATTCATTCCTTTCCAATCATGTTAGATGTTGTATGTCATATAAAATCATATATTCATCTTTTCAAAATTAATTAAATCAAATGGTTTTTCTTTATGTCAAGCTTGCATGTGTTGATTTATTTTATAATATATGTGGCTATTATCACAATTAAATCCAAACATATTTTCCAAAGCTTATAAATGAATGGCTACATATGCTATGAATGCTAATTATAAATACATAGGAGATGTATGGGATTATAGCTTAAATGTATGAAGTGAAGCACCTTTCCTTTTATTCATATATTCATTTATATAAGTGAGAATGTTAATGGGTATATAGTATGGACTTCCTGGGAGTATGAAGCTTTAGTTAGCCCCGAGGAGGTCATTTAATTACCTCACTTCCCTGGTTTAACAACGGCACATACTCCATTTGATTTCATTCTTATGTATTTTAATACAAGAATTTGGATGTTGCTTTAAGTCATATACATAAATGATTCAATCAAATTAAATATCATTATTTTGCATGATTTTCATTCTCCAAATTATGAATACATGTGTATGTATGTAAGAAGAGTGGTATATAGTCTGGACATTCTAGGAATACGAGGCTTTAGCTAGCTCTAAGGAGGTCATTTGATTACCTCACTTCCCTAGTTTAACAAAGCCACGTACTTGCTTATGTCTTTTATACATACATGTGTGTATTTTATTAGAGAATGGTAATCCTTCCTTTTTATTAAAAATATATCCATTTGTAATTGTTCAAATGATTGAATTAATTAATTATGTGATTTGGAGCTCTTTTCTTATGTTCATACATGTAAATTTACATATGGTTTGAATGTATAGTCTGGATAGCCCACGAATATGAGGCTTTACATAGCCCCAAAGAGGTCATTTGATTACCTCACTTCCCTGGTTAACAATGACACACACCTGTTTAATTTTATCCCTATATATTTTTGCATAAGAATTTAGATAGAGTCTTAAATAATATGATAAAATAATTCAATCATAGGGAAAATATAAAGCTTCAAATGTACATACTCCATCATTCAAGTGTGCTAAAACATATTTTATGTGTATACTTAAGACTTAATCATATGCATGTTACATGTGATGGAAAGGAATGATTTTGTATGTCATGTGATAGTATTTCAATTAGATTAATCTTGAGAAGCCTTTCACATTCAATAGAATTATTTATAGAGAACCTAAACTTAGGATTAATCTAAAATGTGTATAATCAATTCACTAAAGAGAACTAAATCAAATTAACATGCTTTATAAAGTGGTTTTGAGGTAGGGATGAAAGAGGGCAACCTCTTTTCTTCTCCTTATGACACTTAGTTGCTATGTGTAGGTCATATGAAACAAAAGAAGAATAAAGGAAAACTTGCAATTCAATTAAAGCACTTGAAGTGAAACCACCCTTTAAGTTGAATCTTTCTACACTTAGAAAATCTTAACTCTAAAGCCTAGTTAGGATATTAAACACAAACCTTAATACACACACATTAGATTAAGTCACCACTTCTAGCCTTATGTTAGGATGGTGCATGGTGTATGTTTTTGTTTTGTAATGTATTATTTTAGACTAGATGTTAGGGTGTATATTTTGTAGACTGGATGATAGGCGTGATTAATCATGTTTTCTAATTAAGGAGCTATTTAAAAATAAATATAATGTTCTCTTTTGAAGGTTGCTTAAGCCCTAAGCATAATCCAAGTTAGGATAGTTGGCTTATATGTGGTGCTAAGTCCAAATTATAAATATAACTTATTGTATGTTTATCTAACACTTGTCTTATAGGTGTAGTTATAGTTACATTTTCTATTTTTAATGTAATTTTGGATTAAAAATTAGGATTAGTGCTATGGGGGATAAGGATGAGCATTGGCTAGAAGGCTTTATCCTAGGAGGCCATGTGATTCCTTTGAAGTGGAGCTAACCAAATTAGAGGAGGAAAATACATGAAGGTATGAAGACTTGAAGATCCCCCATGGCATTTATCATTTGTAAATTGCAAATTTTTCTTTTCTTTACCAAGTTGTATAAGGGTAGAGCTCGGCTACCAATTTTTCTTTTCAGGTTGTACGGCGGCACCCGACCACACTGGCTTGTTATTTTACTTTAGCTATAAAAATTATTTGATGTTGTGTTTAAAGTGTGCAATTAGGATGGCATTCTTTTCTTAGTTTATTTATATGTTTGATGTTTGAATGTGTGGCCTGGAATGTGATTAGGCTCTTAGAAAAAAATTAATCTCTCTACCCAACTATAACTCATAAATAAAGTTTTAAATAATTCATAACCTCACATAAAGCCTAGGACATAAATCAAGATAATTAAAAGAATTAGCAACCCCTTAGCTGAATGTTGAATGGTGAACAACTTACACATCATATTATTTTGCTCTTGAAAATAGATGACTTCCATCCTTGCATGATAGTGAAATTCATGACCTGTGAGGGCATGCCTTATGTTAAAAAATGCCCCTTTCTTGTTGATTTAGCTAGCAACTTTATTTCATCATGCATTTAGGCATCAAAAACCCAAAGCCTATGTCAAAATGAAGTGTCAAAATAAATAAAATTTGAAAATATTTTGCACTAGACTAAGTCATATGCTCATACCACTCATGCTCTAGTCTCTTAGGGAGTGGGTTTAAGGAATTTAGTTTCATTCTAATTAAATAATAGCCTAACTAATCTTGCAAATCATATGATTAGAATTCATGGATTTAAAGCATAGGAAGTGCTAGCTGGCTGCCACTCCAGGTGGATGTATGTCTAGAAGTCGGATGGTTTATCCACTTTTACGGAGTTAAACCATATGACCATTTTTACTTAGATTTAGGTCACGCTTTGGCTTATGAAAAAGCTCATAGATTTAGAATCTGAGGTGGCTATTTCGTTTCGAGCTACAAGCATAAATCTTTACCTCTTAGGCATCTCCACAATCTTGTATTATTGGATTATAAGTCCTAGCTTTTTAATGAAATGTCAACTAAGACAAAATTGTTCTTCTTTTAATTTCAAAATTATAAAGCCCAATTATAAGATAGGTTGAAATGCTCATTAGGTTTCCTAGTATCAAGTATTACTCATTTCCTTTGGCAATAAGTCTTCTCCTTGAGTTTTCCATTTGATTTTCTAACTAATCCTTTGATAGTTTAGCCTTGAAATCTTTGGAGACTTTAATTGCTACTTTAAATGAGAGTATTCTTAATGAATGCACATCCCTTAGGATGTAATTAACTATGGATGCTTGCCTCCATAGGGAACTTAATGAACCCAACTTAATATAAACCCTACTTTACTTTTTCATGTAAAGTAGGGGAAAAATCTCCAGTACATTTGAAGACCCATCATGCATTAGGAGTCCTTATTAAGTGATTAGGTCCATTATAAGGTGATGATTTATATCCTTTGAGATAGTGCATCTTTCCTTAATGTCATACCGGATCATTTCAATAAGTACCCCCTAATGTTTATGTGGTGTTCCACATCTCAAAAATAAACACCACACACACCAAGGTTTCTAAGACACAAGCAATGACATAGATAAAAATGAGCATGCACAGAGCAAATCAAAAACCCTAGATAACTAGAATAATCTATACTATAAAGACACAATTTCATAAGCAGTAGATCAGATTGATCGTTCTTTAGTTTCTCCATTGCCCATCAGAACCACCCTGGCATCTCGAGTAGCTGGATCAACCATCATATCCCTGATCTCTTCTTCCGCCACCACCACAGCTATAACCTCTATCACTCCTCTCACTTCCATAACCACCATTGCTCACCACCTCCCGTATCCAAGCCTCCAGATCCCCACCACCACGAAAAATCCTTCCTCGCCTCAAGCCAAATCTAGATTGGGTTGAAGGTGATGTTCTTCATCAAGGTTCACATTCTTATGGTTTGGGTTTATTAGGTTTTAGGGTTTAGGTTTATTTTTTAATTTATTTAGTTACTTTAGGTTTAGGTTTATGGTTTGGGGTTTTGGGTTAGGGTTTAGGGTTTAAGATTTTAGGTTTTATGCTTCTAGGGTTTAGGGTTTAGGGTTTAAGGTTTAGTGTTTAGGCTTTAGGGTTTAGGGTTAGTTTAGTGCTTAAGGTTTAAGGTTTAGGGTTTAGGGTTTTAGGGTTTATGGTTTAGGGTTTAGGGTTTAGGGTTTAAGGTTTATGGTTTGGGTTTAATGTTTGGGGTTTAGGGTTTAGGGTTTTATGGTTTAGTGTTATTTAGGGTTTAAGGTTTTATTTTTGGGGAAAGTTAAGAATTTTATTGCCATAAAAGAAAAGATACAATATCCTTAAATGTGGTAAAGCTCTAAAATTATACTACTCTCAGAGCTACAAGAAACCTAAAGAGCTAAACCCCCATCAAAGTACATTAGAAAAAGAAAAGAATACAAAAGAGCAAATATAATAGCTAAAAAGCATAAGAGAAAAAGATAGAGTAAAATTAAAATAAATCTTGAAAATAGTAAAATGATGAGTCAGTAGTAGTTTATGATTCCTTTGAGAAAGCAAGATAAGTAAGATCCACAACAACAAAACTTGGGTTGACTGAGTAATGACCATTCCCTTTGTAAAGTTCCAACATGTATAAGAAATTTGCAAAATACTACAAAGGCAAAAGTCATAGCTAAAAAGGATAAGGACAAAGAGAGGACAAGGAGAGAGCTGAGAAAGAAAAGGCTTAGGCTAAGTTAGGATCATCTCAAAGGGCAATAATACATATGAGCATCCAAACTTCATAAAGATGGGTTATAATCATATGTCACGCTACCAACCAGAGAGAAGAGGTGAGTAACATCAAAACTATCATAGCTAGCATACCTAATACAAGCAAACAACCAAGGCCAGTAGTCCGTAGAGTTCAAGATCCTGCACCATTAAATAAAGAGCAACCGACCAACAACCTGCTAGCAGCCAAACCACCAAACAAAAACCACAATAGACTAATAACAATAACCCAGAGAGAGACTAGAACAAAGTCAAAACACCAACATTATCCATTATCCAAATACCCATCCAAGCTCCAAACTAGGGAAAATAAGAATCAGCCATCAGCAAGCACCAGACCCATGCCAATTAATAGAGAAATAACCAATAAAACCAAGATAGGAGACCTCAAGCCAAAGTCCTAACAAGTAGCAATCACCAAGCCAAACCAGGGTGAGCAACCACAAATGACTAAATGGCTCAGAAATAAAATGATCAACTGAAGGGAACATAAGCTACAGTTAGTGCAAATCACTAGAAGACAAAAATAACCACAAAAAATGGGGCCAAAGGCAACCACCAAACACCAAAAACTAAAAACCAAAAAGTCCAATCCAAAAGAATCAGCAAAGGTTTGACCAGCACATCAAAAGGCTCCAAAAAGTTATCCCAGAAGAAGGAAAAGACCAATAATGAAAAAAATCAACCAACCAAGATTCTAAGGATAACTAAATGTCCTCTAACCAAACTAGCTAAGTAAAACAACCATAAGGCAACCACCGGAGAATAAGCCATCATAAGTAACCAACAAAGTAAGCATCCCCAGTAGCCAATGAAAAGTAGAAAACCAACAAAGAACCACACAATAGAGGTCCAATAGTAGCAGCTAGCCAAGACCAACCGAAAAGCCAAACTTCCCCAACAACAAAGACTAACCCGATAGGATGCATAATAACAACATAAAACCTACTACAACCAACTCACCCAGCAATGGCAAATCCTAGGAGATCAACTAAACACAAAATTAAGGCAAAAGAAAGAACCAGCAATAAACAATAAGGAACTAGGAGGAAACCCCTAAAAAAGTAGCCACAAAACTATCCAAAAGGAGGCCCAGAAAGGCAACAACTAATAATAGCTCCCACTAGGAAGGCCACCCATTTAACCATGAAAAACTAGCAAAAAGTAATTTGAATTCAAGAGGAGAGCCAAAACCAACCAGTGCAAAAAATAGAATAAAGCTAGAGTAGAAACCATCTCATCCACCATCATCCAGTAATAAGGAGAAGATACACCGTGAAAAACCAAGCCAATCTAGGCTAGAAAGACAAGAACCATAAGGTAGCAACCACAAGGCCAACCTAAAAATAAGAGGTCAAAAATATAACCAACCAAAAAAATAAGTTTAGGTTTAGGGTTTAGGTTTAGGGGGTTTGGGGTTTAGTGTTTAGAGTTTATAGTTTAGCATTTTTAGGGTTTAGGGTTTAGGGTTGGGGTTAGGGTTTAGGGTTTAGGGTTTAGGGTTTATGGTTTTTTAAGGTTCACAATTTAGGGTTTAGGGTTTTGGCTTTAATGTTTATGATTTTTTAGGGTTTAGGGTTTAGGGCTTCTATTAAGCTTAGGTTTTTTAAAAAAAATTAAGTAAACTCGTACGTTTAAGTTTATTTAGTTTATTTAATTAATTAATTTATTTATTTTAGTTTATTTTATTTTTCTCTTTTTATTTAGGTTTATTTATAACTTTAATTTAGTTTAGTTTATTTATTTTAGTTTAGGTTTTATTTTAGTTTATTTTTTGTTTAGGTTTAGGTTTATGTTTATTTTTAGTTTATTTTATTTTATTTTTAGGTTTTATTTTTTTTATTTTTAGGTTTAAATTTAGGTTTTCATTTTATTTTATTTTATTTTGGTTTAGGTTTCAGGTTTTTATTTTAGGTTTATTTTTAGATTTTATTTTTTAATTTATGTTTAGGATTATTTTTAGTTTATTTTATTTTATTTTTTTATTTTTTTTAGGTTTAGTTTACTTTAGGTTTTGGTTTTACTTATTTTAGTTTAGTTTATTTTAATTTAGGTTTATGTTTATTTTATTTTGCTTATTTTAGGTTTTGGTTTTTTTTGTTTAGTGTTTTTTTTTTTTTTTATTTAATTTAGGTTTTATTTTTTAGGTTAATTTTAGGTTTAGGTTTTATTTATTTTATTTTATTAGATTTTATTTTTATTTTTATTTAGGTTTTTTATTTTTAGGTTTATTTTATTTTATTTAGTCTAGTTTCAGTTTTTATTTATTTATTTTTAGTTTATTTTTAGGTTTAGGTTTTGGTTTTAGTTTAGGTTTTTATTTTATTTTACTTTTTTATATTACTTAGGTTTAAGTTTTTATATTTATTTTATTTTTAAGTTTTAATTAGTATGGGTTTAGGTTTTTAGGTTTTTAAGGTTTAATGTTTAGGGTTTAGGGTTTGGGGTTTAGGGTTAGGGTTTGGCCTTTGGGTTTAGGGTTTAGTTCTTGGGGTTTAGGTTAGGATTTAGGGTTTAGGGTTATTATTTTAGGTATAGGTGGTTTGTTTTTCTTTAGGTTTAGGTTTAGGTTAGGGTTTTTAGGTTTAAGGTTAGGGTTTAGGGTTTAGTTTAGGTTTTAGGTTTAGTTAGGTTTTAACATTTAGTTTAGTTTAGGGTTTAAGTTTTAGGAGTTTAGGTTTAGGGTTTAAATTAGTTTGGTTTAGGGTTAGGTTGGGTTAGTTTAGGTTTTGGGTTTAAGTTTGGGTTTAGTGTTTTGGTTTTTTAGTTTAGGGTTTAAGATTTAGGTTTAGGGTTTAGGGTTAGTGTTTAGGTTTAGAGTTTGGGTTTTAGGATTAGGGTTTTTTTTAGGGTTTGGTTTAGGGTTTAGGGTTTAGGGTTTAGGTTTAGAGGTTTTTTTTATTTTTTTATTTTTTTTATTTTTTTAGTTTTTTTAAAATTAAGTAAACCTAGTTGGTTTTTTTATTTATTTAGTTTAATTTTTATTATTTTAGTTTATTTTATTTTTTATTTATATATTTTATTTTATATAATTTAGTTATTATTTTATTTTAGTTTAGGTTTTTTATTTTTAGTGTATTTTAGGTTTAGGTTTTGATTTTAGTTTAGTTTTATATTTATTTTATTTTTTAGGTTTAGGATTTATTTTAATTTTTAAGTTTAGGATTAGTTTTTTATTTTATTTTTTTAGGTTTAGGTTTTTGGTTTTTATTTTTGGTTTATTTTTAGGTTTTATTTTTTAGTTTATGTTTAGGTATATTTTTAGTTTATTTTATTTTATTTAGTTTATATTAGGTTTAGGTTTTATTTATTTTAGTTATATTTATTTTAGTTTAGAGTTAGGTTTATTTTATTTTTATTTTAGGTATAGGTTATTTTTTTAGTTTAGGGTTTAGGTTTTATTTTTTTATTTTATTATTTTTTTACTTTAGGTTTATTTTTTTTTTAAGTTTAGGTTTTAGTTAGTTTTTTATTTATTTTATATTAGGTTTATTTTATTTGATTTAGGTTTAGTTTTTATTTTAGTTAGGTTTTTTATTTTTTAGTTTAATTTATGGTTTTATTTATTTTATTTTATTTTAGTTATTATTTTTTATTTTTATTTTTTTAGGTTTAAGTTTAGGTTTTAATTTTAATTTAATTTATTTTTTATTTTATTTTGGTTTAAGTTTATTTATTTATTTTATTTTTTATGTTTTATTAGTTTAGGTTTTTTAGCTTTTTTAGGGTTTAGGTTTAGGGTTTAGTAGTTTGAGTTTAGGGTTTAGGGTTTAGGGTTTAGTTTAGGGTTTTAGTTTAGGGTTTAGGGTTTAGTGTTTAGGTTTTAGAGTTTAGGTTTTAGGGTTTAGGGTTTAGGGTTTTGGGGTTTAGGGTTTGAGGTTTAGGGTTTTTAGGGTTTACGATTTAGGGTTTAGGGTTTAAGTTTTAGGTTTAGGGTTCATGTTTTAGTTTAGGGTTTAGGGTTTTTAGTATTTATTTTAATAAGGAATAAATTCATATTCAACATTTTTTTCTTTTTGATTTCATCAACCAAGTAACACACCAAGTTTTCTAAGACACAAGCAATGACATAGATAAAACATGAGCATGCATAGAGCATATCAAAAACCCTAGATAACTAGAACTATCTCTATTGTAAAGATATAGTTCCATAAGCGTGGTCATTGGTGTTCTTTTTATTTCCCTCCCAGAACCACCCACCTCTCGGTCTGGATCCACCATCATATCCCCGATCTCTCCCTCCGCCACCACCATGGTTCTAACCTCCATCGCTCCTCCCCACTTCCATAACCACCACTGCTTCGACCACCACCTCCATATCCACCAGCACCTCCAGACCCCCCACCATCACTATAATAACCGCCGCCTCCACCTTCGCCTCCACCGCTAGATCTAAATTGAGCCTGGTTGATGGTGATCTTCCTTCCATCAAGGTCCTGCTCATTCTTAGGGTTTAGGTTTAAGTTTATTAGGTTTTAGGGTTTAGGTTTATTTTTTAATTTATTTAGCTACTTTAGGTTTATATTTAGGGTTTGGGTTTAGGGATTAGGGTTTAGGGTTAGGGCTTAGGGTTTATGGTCTACAGTTTAGGTTCAGGGTTTAGGGCTTTAGGTTTTATCCTTTTAGGCTTTAGGGATTAGGGTTTTTTAGGGTTTACGATAGTAGGTTTAGGGTTTACGGTTTAGAGTTTAGGGTTTAGGTTTAGGATTTAGGGGATAAAGTTTTTTTTTAAAAAAACAATTAAGCAAACCCGTAGGTTTAGGTTTATTTAATATTTTTAATTTATTTTTTATTTATTTTAGTTTACTTTATTTTTTATTTTTATTTTTATTTAGTTTTTTTTATTTATTTTAGGTTTATTTATTTTAGTTTAATTTTTTATTTTAGGTTTTTTTAGGTTTAGGTTTATATTTAGGTTTATTTTTTAATTGATTTTTATTTTTATTTTATTTTTTACATTTAGGTTTTATTTTTTATTTTTAGGTTTAATTTTAGGTTATTATTTTATTTTTTTAGGTTTGGTTTTAGGTCTTTATTTTAGGATTATTTTTATGTTTTATTTTTTATTTTAGGTTTAGGTTTATTTTAAGTTTATTTTATTTTATTTAGTTTAGGGTTTAGGTTTAGTTTACTTTTGGTTTAGGTTTAGGTTTTATTTATTTTAGCTTAGGTTGAGGTTTATTTTACTTTATTTATTTTATTTTTACTTTAGGTTTATCTTTTTTTAGTTTAGGATTAAGGTTTTATATTTAATTTATTTTTAGGTTTTATTTTTCTATTGATTTTTTAGGTTAAGGTTTTTATATAGTTTTTATTTTATTTTATTTTATGTTTATTTTATTTTTATTTTATGTTTAGTTTTTATTTTATTTTTTTATTTTATTCATGGGTTTACTTTATTTTTCAGTTTTGTTTAAGATTTTATTTCTTTTATTTT
The DNA here is from genome assembly GCA_021442155.1 of Cymbidium sinense. NCBI lineage: Eukaryota > Viridiplantae > Streptophyta > Magnoliopsida > Asparagales > Orchidaceae > Cymbidium > Cymbidium sinense. The sequence continues at coordinate 41,669 of JAKCPB010000380.1, forward strand.
AGTTTATTTTTAATTTTTATTTTAATTTATTTTTAAATTTAGGCTTTTATTTTATTTTATTTTCATTTTATTTAGGTTTAGGTTTTTTATTTAATTTATTTTTATTTTATTTAGTTTGTTTGGTTTAGTTTAGGTTTGAGATTTAGTTTATGGTTGATTTAGGGTTTAGTATTTAGGGTTTAGGTTTAGGTTTTAGTGTTTGATTTAGGGTTTAGAGTTTTATGTTTAGTTTTATGGTTTAGCATTTAGGATTTAGGTTTAGGGTTTTGATTTGGGTTTAGTTTAGGGTTTAGGTTTAGCGAGGTTAACAGTTTAGGTTAGGGGTTTAGGTTTATTTGGGTTTGGGTTTGGGTTTTAGGGTTTACAATTTAGGTTGTAGGTTTAAAGTTTATGGTTTAGGGTTTAGGTTTAGTTTTAAAGTTTAATTTTAAAAAAGTTAAGTTTAGAGTTTAGGGTTTTAGTTTTTTTAATTTAGGGTTTTAGTTTGGGTTTAAGGTTTAGGGTTTAGGGTTTAGGGTTTGGTTTTAGGTTTAGGGTTTGGTTTAGGGTTTAGATTTAGGGTTTAGGGTTTAGGTTTTAGGTTTAGGGTTTTTTTTTCTTTATAATAGAGAACAAATTCAGATTCAACATTTCTTCTTTTCGATTTCATCAACCAAGTAACACCAAGTTTTCTAAGACACAAGCAACAACATAGATAAAAAATGAGCATGCAAAGAGAAAATCAAAAACACTAAATAACTAGAACAATTTCTACTGTAAAGACACAGTTCCATAAGCAACATATCAGATCGACCATTTTTTAGTTTGTCCAGTTCCCATCAGGACCTCGCTGGCCTCTTGAGTTGCGAGATCCACATCATATCCCTAAACTCTCCCTCCACCACCACCATGTCTGTAACCTCCATCACTCCTCCCGCCTCCAAAACCACCATTGCTCTGACCACCACCTCCATATCCACCAGCACCTCAAGATCCCCCACCACCATTACGATAACTACCGCCTCCGCCTTCACTTCCACCGCCAGATCTAGACTGAGCCTAGTTGATGGTGATGTTCCTACCTTCAAGGTTCCACCCATTCTAAAGGTTTAGGTTTAGGTTTATTATGTTTTACGATTTAGGTTTTTTTTTTATTTAGTTACTTTAATCTTAGGTTTATGGTTTGACATTTAGGGTTTAGGGCTTAGGGTTAGGGTTTAGGGTTTAGGGTTTATGCTTTTAGGGTTTAGGGATTAGGGTTAGGGTTTAAGATTTTGGGTTTTGGGTTTTGGGTTTTTTAGGGTTTAGGGTTTAGGGTTGTAACTTTAGGGTTTAGGGTTTAGGGTTTAGGATTTAGGGTTTATGTTTTTATTTCTAAAATTAAGTAAATTGGTAGGTTTAGATTTATTTAGTTTATTTTTTATTTATTTTAGTTTTTTTTTCATTTATGTTGATTTTTTATTTATATTTAATTTATTTTAGTTTAAGTTTTTTATTTTTTAGGTTTAGGTTTTAGGGTTTGGTTTATTTTTTAGCTGTGTTTTATTTTCATTTTATTTTTTAGGTTAAGGTTTTAATTTGTATTTTTTGGTTTATGTTTAGGTTTTAAGTTTAAATTTTAGGTTTATTTTTTGGTTTTATTTTTTAGTTTAGGTTTAGGTTTATTTTATTTTTTTTAGTTTAGGTTTAGGTTTAGGATTAGTTTTTTTTAGGTTTAGCTTTAGGTTTTATTTATTTTAGCTTAGGTTTATGTTTATTTTATTTTTGTTTTAGGTTTAGGTTTTTTTTAGTTTAGGGTTTAGGTTTTAAATTTTATTTATTTTAACATTTTATTTTAATGTTTATTTTTTAGGTTTAGGTTTTTATTTAGTTTTTATTTTATTTTATTTTTATTTTACATTTAATTTTTATTTTATTTAGGTTTTTTATTCTTTATTTTATTTTATTTTTGTTTAGTTTAGGTTTTTATTTATTTTATTTTTATTGGTTTTTTAGGTTTAGATTTAGGTTTTTGTTTAGGTTTTTATTTTATTTTATTTTATTTATTTTTTTTAGGTTTAAGTTTTTTATTTTCTTTATTTTTAGCATTTATTTAGTTTAGGTTTAGGTTCTTAGGGTTTAGGGTTTAGGGTTTAGGGATTTTAGAGTTTTGGGTTTTAGGGTTTTGGTTTAGGGTTTAGGGTTTAAAGTTTAGTGTTTAGACTTTAAGGTTTAGGGTTTTTATGGTTTATGGTTTAGGGTTAGCTTAGGGTTTAGGGTTAGTTTAGGGTTTTGGGTTTAGGTTTTAGGGTTTAGGCTTTAGGGTTTAGGGTTTTTTAAGGTTTAGGTTTAGGGTTTAGGATTTAGGGTTTTAGGGTTGAGGGTTTATTGTTTAGGGTTAAAGGTTAGGGTTAGGGTTTAGGGTTTAGGTTTAGGGTTTAGGTTTAGTTTAGGGTTAGTTTGATTTAGGGTTTTTTAGGGTTTATGGTTTATGGTTTAGGGTTGTTAGTTTAGGGTTGAAAGTTTAGGGTTAGTTTAGTGTTTAGCATTTAGTATTTTTTTTTAATTAGGTAAACCTATAGGTTAAGGTTTATTTAGTTTATTTAGTTTATTTTTTATTTCTTTTAGTTTATTTTATTTTTTATTTTTATTTAGAATTATTATTTATTTTTATTTAGTTTAATTTATTTATTTTAGGTTTCTATATTTTAGTTTAGGTGTTTATTTTAGTTTATTTTTTAAATATAGGTTTAGGTTTATGTTTATTTTTTTAGTTTAGTTTATTTTGATTTATTTTTAAGTTTATGTTTTATTTTTTTATTTTTAGGTTTATTTTTAGGTTTGTTTAGTTTAGGTTTAGGTTTATTTTAGTTTATTTTATTTTATTTAGTTTAGGTTTAGTTTAGTTTATTTTAGGTTTAGGTTCAGGTTTTATTTATTTTAGTTTAGGTTTAGGTTTATTCTATTTTAGTTTAGGGTTTAGGTTTTTTATTATTTATTTTTTTTATTTTTAGGCTTATTTTCAGGTTTAAGTTTTAATTTAGTTTTTATATTATTTTATTTTATGTTTATTTTAGGTTTAATTTTTATTTTATTTAGGTTTCTTATTTTTTGGTTTTTTTTCTAGTTAGTTTAGGTTTTTATTTATTTATTTTAGTTTAGTTTTTATTTTTTTATTCAATTTTATTTTTAGTTTTAGGTTTAAGTTTAGGTTTAAGTTTAAGTTTAGATTTTTTATTTTATTTTATTTTTCATTTTAATTTTTTATTTATTTTTTTAGATTTTGTTATTTAGTTTAGTTTATGTTTTAGGGTTTAGGATGTTTTCTTAGGTTTGTAGGTTTAGGTATTTTGTTTTAGGGTTAGTGATTTTAGTTTAGTTTATTTTTAGTTAGTAAGTAGTTATTGAAGTTTAGGTTTAGGGGTAATATTTAGGGTTGTTAGGTTGTAGGTTTAGGTTTAAGGGTTTAGGGTTTAGAGTTAGTTTTAGGGTTTAGGGTTAGGGTTTTTTATTTTATTTTTGTTTTATTTTTTAATTAATTAAACTGGTAGGATTAGGTTTATTTAGTTTATTATTTATTTTTTAAAAATTAAGTAAAACTAGGTTTAGGTTTACTTAGTTTATTTTTTATTTATTTTAGTTTATTTTTTTTTTATAAATTGTTCGACTTCTTGACTTATAACCACCTGGAGTGTCCACCAGCTAACTACTCCTACGATTTTAAAACCATATAGTCCGATCTTTTGAATTGCAAGATAGCTAGGGTAGTTATTTAATTAGAAAGCGATTAAAGTCCTAAACACACTCCCTAAAAGACTAGAGCATGAGTGGTATGAGCGTATGACTTAATCTATAGATGCAAAATATTTTCAAATTTTATTTCATTTTAGACACATCATTTTGATAGAGGCTTTAGGATTTCTTATGCCTAAATGCATGATTAAATAGGTTACGGGTCAAATCAACTAGAAGAAGGTGTTCTCTGACACAAGAGATGCCCTCACAGGTCAAGCATTCCTTTATCGTGCAAGAATGGAGATCCTTCGTGTTCAAGAGAGAAAGAATATACATGCATGATGTGATACATATAACCATATAGTTAAGGGCTTGTTAAATCTTTTAATTATTTATTTATGTCTTAGGCTTTATGATGAGGTTATGAGTTGTTTAAATTTTAGTTATGAGTGATTAGTTAGGTAGAAAAGTTATTTTTATCCTAAGAGCCTAATCGTATCCAAGCCACACATTAAAGCATCAATCATTTAAGAAACTATGAGAAGCATTCCATCCTAATGCATAATTTAAAGATAACATCAAACAATTATATAAATTATCGTAAAAGAATAAAAGGCCGGTGCGGGCGAGTACCACCATACAACCTGAAGAGAGAAAAGATGGGTAGCCTAACTCTACCTTTATATAACCTGGAATATGAAAGAATAACTATAATTGTATTAAATTCTATTGGGGTCTTTTTTCTTTATATCTCCATTTATGATTTGGTTCTTTCTTTGAATTTGATGGTGCTTGCTTCAAAGGCATCAGGCACCCTAGGACAAAGCCGGCTCATCCTAATCCCCATAGCAATAATCCTAATTCCTATTACAAAAGTTACATTTATGTGAGAAAAGTAAATCTAACTACACCTGCAAAATAGAGGTTAGCTAAATATACATATAATCCCAAGCAGTTGCATTTATAATTTGGACTTAGCACCCTACACGTGGGTAACTAAGTCCACCTATCCTACTTGGATTATGCTTAAGGATTTAAGAAACCTGTTAAAAGAGCATTTATATTTATTTTTAAACATCCCTTAAGCATAATCCCCTATAGAAAACATGATTAGGCTAATATTGGCCTATCATCCAGTCTACAAAACATACACCCTAACATCCAATCTAAAATAATACATCATAAAATAAAACATAAATTACATCATACACCATCTTAACATAGAGCTAGAAGTGGTGACTTAATTCTAATGTGAGTGTAAAGGCTTGTGTGCTAAGTCTTGTTAGGCATTAGTGTTGTATTTTCTAAGTGTAGAATGATTCAATTTAACATGAAAGGTTGATTTCACTTGAAGTAGTTTAATTGATTTGAGAATTTTAAATTGTGTTTTCTTCAATTTCATTTGATTACACTTAGCAACTAAGTGTTATAAAGAGAGGAAAAAAGGATTGCTATTTCATCTCTACCTTAAGTCACTTTCTAAAGTATATTAATTTGATTTAGTTCTCTTTAGTGAATGGCTTATTAAATGATTTTTAATCCTAAGTTTAGGTTCACTTTAAATAATCTTATTCAAAATGAAAGGCATCCTAAGATTAATTTAATTAAATTATTACCACATGACATATATTAAATCATTCAACATGCATATGATTTAATCCTAAGTGTATCTATAAATGCAACATATTTTAGCACACTTAAATGATGAATGTATATGTATGTTTAAAATTTATATTTTATTTGATTGAATTATTTAAACATATTAATTTAAAACTTTATACAAATTTTTATACAAAAAAAACATAAGAATGAAATTAAATAGGCATGTGCTGTTGTTAAACTAAGGAAGTGAGGTAATCAAATGACCTCCTTGTAGCTAGCTAAAGCCTCCTATTCTCGTGATTTTCAGACTATATACCCATTTGCATTCAAACATAACTAAATTCGTATACATGAACATAGGAAGTAAGCTCCAAATCATAAGGCTAATTAATTCAACCACTTAGTCAACTATGAATGAATTCAATTTTAATGTAAATGGGAATTTCATTCACTAATTGCGTATACATATACATGTACAAAGACATAGGCAAGTATGTGTCATTGTTAAACCATGGAAGTAAGGTAATCAAATGACCTCCTTGGGGCTAACTAAAGCTTCATATTCTTGATGTCTAGACTATATACTTGCTTTTCTTGGACACACATGGATGTATACATAAATGAGGGAAAGAAAACCATGCAATGATTATATATTTTTTAATTGAACCATATATATATATATATATATATATATATATATATATATATATATATATATATATATATATATATATATATATATATATATATATATATATATGAATTAAAGCTCTATCCAAATTCTAAAGTTGAAATATAGAAGAATGAAATCAAGTGGGTACACCGAGCTCTACCTTTATATTACCTAGAATATGAAAGAATAACTATAATTGTATTAAATGCTATTTGGGTCTTTTTTTTCTTCATATCTCCATTTATGATTTGGTTCTTTCTTTGGTTTGCTTGAGCATCACGGGGCACCCGAGGACAAAGCCTTCTGGCCACTGCTCATCCTAATCCCCCATAGCAATAATCCTAATTCCTATTACAAAAACTACATTTATGTGAGAAAAGTAAATCTAACTACACCTGCAAAATAGATGCTAGCTAAATGTATGTATAATCCCAAGCAGTTGCATTAATAATTTGGACTTAGCACCCTACACATGGGTAACTAAGCCCTCCTGTCCTACTTGGATTATGCTTAAGGATTTAAGCAACCTACAAAAATAGCATTTACATTTATTTTTAAACATCCCTTAAGCATAATCCCCTATAGAAAACATGATTAGGCTAATATTGGCCGATCATCCAATCTATAAAGCATACACCCTAACATCCAATATAAAATAATACATCATAAAACAAAACATAAATTACATCATGTACCATCTTAACATAGAGCTAGAAGTGGTGACTTAATTCTAATGTGTGTGTTAAGGCTTGTGTACTAAGTCTTGTTAGGCATTAGTGTTGTATTTTCTAAGTGTAGAATGATTCAATTTAACATGAAAGGTTGATTTAACTTGAAGTAGTTTAATTGATTTGAGAATTTTAAATTGTGTTTTCTTCAGTTTCATTTGATTACACTTAGAAACTAAGTGTTATAAAGAGAGGAAAAAAGGATTGCCCTATTTCATCTCTACCTTAAGTCACTTTCTAAAGTATATTAATTTGATTTAGTTCTCTTTAGTGAATGGCTTATTAAATGATTTATTAATCCTAAGTTTAGGTTCACTTTAAATAATCTTATTCAAAATGAAAGGCATCCTAAGATTAATTTAATTAAATTATTACCACATGACATATATTAAATCATTCCTTTCCATCACATGTAACATGCATATGATTTAATCTGTATCTACATGCAACATATTTTAGCACACTTAAATGATGAAGGTATATGTATGTTTAAAATTTATATTTTATTTGATTGATTATTTAAACATATTAATTTAAAACTTTATCCAAATTCTTATACAAAAAAAACATAAGAATGAAATTAAATAGGCATGTGTTGTTGTTAAACTAGGGAAGTGAGGTAATCAAATGACCTCCTTGTAGCTAGCTAACCTCGATTCTCATGATTTACTATATACCCATTTGCATTCAAACATATTATTTACATGAACATAGGAAGTAAGCTCCAAATCATATGGCTAATTAATTCAACCACTTAGCCAACTATGAATGAATTCAATTTTAATGTAAAATGGGAATTTCATTCACTAATCGCGTATATATATACATGTACAAAGATATAGGCAAGTATGTGTCATTGTTTAACCATGGAAGTAAGGTAATTAAATGACCTCCTTGGGGCTAACTAAAGCTTCGTATTTTCGGGATGTCCAGACTATATACTTATTTTTCTTGGATACACATGGATGTATACATAAATGAGGGAAAGAAAACCATGCAATGATTATATATTTTTTAATTGAACCATATATATATATATATATATATGAATTAAAGCTCTATCCAAATTCTAAATTTTAAATACATAAGAATGAAATCAAATGGGTACATGCCGTTGTTAAACCAGGGACGTGAGGTAATCAAATGACCTCCTTTAGGCTAGTTAAAGCCTCATGTTCCCGGGATGTCCACACTATCTACCCATTACGATTCAATCTTATATAAATCAACACATGAATATAGGAAAGAGAACTCAACATTCATACACTTAAGCTATAAGCACATGCATTTCTTATGTATTTATAACTAGCATCATAACACATATTATTATTCATTTATAAGCTTTTGAAAAATACATTTAGATTTAATAGTGATAATAGCCACTCATATATTCAATTAAATCAACACATGTAAGCTTACATAAAAGAAATCTATTTTATTTTACTTGATTTTGAAAAGATGGATGCATGAACTCAAATGACATAATAAATTTAACATGATTTGAAAGAAGACAATCAAATATAATCATGTGATTCATTCAACCAAACTAGCTCTTAAGAACAATCAAATCAAATCAAATTATTTAAAGCAAACCAAAGCTTCTTTATGAATTAAGTTTTGGATTTGATTTGTTTTAAAGAGGAGAAGAGAAATCGTCACTTGCAATTATAAACCCATTCCCACATTACTAATTTGATTTAATTTAAAGAAATTTATTAAGTTGATTTTATGGGTTAATTAGGTTGAACCCTTAATTTAAAGAAATGTATTACATTGATTTTATCTATGTCGTTGCTATTAAGAAATGTATTATTATAAACCCATTCCCTTACTTATGTCACCTTAAATTAATTAACTAAACAATTATGAGCCAACATGATATGCATGGAAAATAAACTTGCAATGATCCTAAGAAATAAAAGGGGCCTAAAGTAATTGGCTCATGGTTAATAGTTAATTAGATTAAGGGACTTAATTAATTACTCTTATGGTTTTCCCGCACATGTGGACTAACCATAATTTCATTAAACTCCTTTAGTTTATTAAACACCTAAAGATCTATCCCATGATTTAATTAATTAAGGTCTGATGTGATTATAATTTCAATTTCATTAAGTGATTTAATTAATTAGTTAAATCTTAATTCATTTCATTTTAAAAATAAGTGATATGAACTTAGGCAAAGGGTCCCAACCTATTTCTTAGTTCACTTGCTGTTGAACAATGATTAATAAACTTAATTTACCAATTTATTACTCTTCATGGGATTAATTAATCATTAATTAACTTCAAAGAGTAGTTAAGGTTTAATTAGTAAATTTTCCTAATTAAGAGAGCAATAAATCCCAAGAAAATCATGGGAGGCAGAGGTAATCCCATGAAATTAACCCACAAAGTTTGAGATTAATTACTCAAGTAATTAAGAGTAATTAAGCTTATTAATTTTGTAATTAAATGTTTATTAAGTCTTAATTACTACTTAAAATTAGTTAAGATCATTTTTAATTAATTCTCCTGAAATACCTTTAAAATAAATATTTATTTACTTTTTTATTTCTCCATGTTTTTTTGATGATAATTATTATTAAGCCATGTATTCCTACTTTCCACATGGCCCCGCGGGATTGGCTACTTAAAACTTATCCGACTCAGTGCTTATGTGGCAGTGATGGATGTGCTTTCTCGTCCACCGTCTGATCTAAAATTGGATGGCTATGATTAATTCCATAGCTTAATAGGATTAAATCAGATTGATCAAATGAATCTAATCATGACCATCTGTTCTGATCATGCATAACGGATGGTGCGTGATCTAACATCATGCGAGTGAGGGAGAATGGAGTCTGTCCACCATTGCTCACTTGATTCGAAGCTTGAGAGGGATCAACTCAAAGGATCCCACACCTTCATGATCGTGGAGATCCAATGATCAAGATCACATGAGACGCAAGTTTTCCTCAAAAAACTCCAACCCATTTTTGCATAAGGATCAATTTTGGAAGCATACCTCGCTAAAGCTTAAGATCGGCAGCTCAAACAATTAAGGAAGCTTCATCTAGTGGAGATGAAGCCTTATTGAGTAGCAATTTGATCAATTACTTAGTGTTCACTTGGAAGGCAACAAACTGATGATTTGGAACTCAGCTTTGATCAAAGTCCTAGTGCTTGGGAAGCTTGGGAGATGATTCATTCTTGCTCGATAAGGCCTAGAGAAGGTGTGCACAAAGTTAATTTGAGTTTGATGGAGAAATGGGGAAGTTCGATTAGAAATGGGAGTGTCCTATTTCATGATGGATGGGAATGGCATTTTTTGATCGAGGAACAAGCTTGGGAGCTTAGGGAATGGCTCTAGCAGCTCGTCTTGGGTAGCTAGGGCTTTAAGGAATGATTTTTGTGTGTGTTTGAGTAGAAATGAGGGGGAGTATACCCCCCTTCCTCTTGATCAATGGTGGGATCGGGTTTGGCTTCTAGTGGCAGTACGACCATCTCAGGGAGTCATGGGTGGCAGGGAGGAGGTGAGTTGGCTCAGCTTGGTTGGTTGAAGGTTTGGAGGTGGCTGCCAAGAAGGAGTCATGGGTGTCCTATGGGTTTCAATTACTTTGATGGGGAGGGTGAGGTGATTTCACCTCCCATGGGTCATGGCCAACCCAACCAATCCTTGAGTTAGGTTGGGTAGTGTCCTAGGTGCCTAGGTGGACCATTAGGAGAGTACTAAGTGGCTAAGGAATAAAATGACCACTTACATGGGTGATTTGTCCCATGTGATGCCTTTTACCCAAAGGTAGAATGATCATTTGGCATTATATTTGATTTGGGAATATTTGAAATGAGCCAAAAGAGGGTTAGCAAAAATTTCAAGTCAATTGGAGTTGATTTGTTTAGGTTTGGCTTAATTTAACTCATTTAAGTCAAATTGGGTTAGGTTGGGTCAAGACCGATTGGTCAAATTGGGTCAAACCAAGGGTTGGGTTAAGTTCATATGATCATTTGGGATGTTTTGGTTCAATTGGTTTGGTTTAGTTTAGCTTAGATTTGATTTTGGCTCATTTGAATTCATTTGGGCCAAATGGGTTAAGTTGACCAATTTGACCAAATTGGCCAAATTGGCTTGGGTTGAGTGTTGGTTTGGGTTTAGTTGACCAATTAAAGATGATTTTATGCTTTGGTTTCAATTAATTTGGATTTGGTTTTGATTTAGGCAACTTTACCCTTTAGGTCAATTTGGGCTAACTAGGTCAATTGGGTTCAATTGGGTCCAATCATGGCTTTGGTCAAGTTAAACAATCAATTTGAATGAACTTCAGCCATTGATTGCAATCAATTTGGTTCATATTTTAATTTAATACAATTTGATCTTTTAGGTCAATTTGGGTAAACTTGGATTAAGAGGGTCGATTGGGTTTTATTTGACTCAATTGAAGATCAAGTCATATTCAAATATTGATTTTGATTTGGTATGAATCATTGGTTTCAAGGTATTTGGCATATGGTTAAATATGGCTAGTTTGGGTTCATATGGGTTAAGGGGTTGACTTGGTCAAATGACTAAGTTGACTTGGTTTGACCCAATTTGTGACAATTGATCAACTTATGGTGATCAACAATCAATGATTAACCTTTTTAAGTCTCTAAGTTTAGGTTAAGTATTCACTTAATAACTAGAAGTGTCTTATTACTAAGGAAGTCTTAGTGTCTAAAAAATCCCTAAGTCTAAGAAGATGAGGTTGAGAACTCACTCCAAAAGTGAGGTCAACATTAATATGTTGAATCTGTATGTTCTAAAATCTAAAAGGAGAGAATTTCTTTAATTTATTAGAATTATTTTTAATAGAAAATGATCTATAAAGTAATGACATTAAGTAATGTAAATTCTAAAGTATCAACCTTTCAAAATTATAAAATAGAACCCTTAAAACCAATATTATTCAAATTAATCAAGGATCATATTTGGAAAATTTCCACGGAATGAATATTAGGATAGCAACCATGACTTCATTCAGAAGAGAACAAAATAGTGTTGAAATCACCACCAACATACCAAGGTTTATTGATAGAGGTGGCAAAATTAGTCAAGTTATCCCAAAGAAGATCTCTACCAGATCTATCACAAGATTCATAAACAAAATAGCCCAAAACACAATAATCACCATAAGAGATTTGAGCATTGACAACTTGATGAAAATCATCAAGAATAGAAATGTCTACAAAGTTATTCCAAAAACACCAAATTTTATTACTAACATTAGAGAAAATTTTATTGAAACTAATCATTCTAGCAACATGGTTAATTTTATTAGCATGAATAAGTGGCTCAAGAATAATAAGTAAGGAAATATTTTGGATAGGATAAAGATTTCTAATATGATTACGAATATAGAGGATACCAATCTCTCTAACATTCCAAACTAAAAAATTAAACATAAAGAAAAGAAAGGGGTTAAAAGTTAATTGAGAGAGAGAGAGGGAGGCATAGCTCTAGTGTTTCTTAGCCATTTGGGAGGAAAATTTTAAACATTTTTTTCTTTTTTGAATAGAAAGTTTGGAAGCCATTTTCTTTTCCCTTTGAATCATCATCTGAAAAGGATTTAGCAACATTAGACATAGATTTAGGAGAAATCTCCTAATGAGAAGTGAATTCTCCTTCTTCCAAGACACTAGAATTTATTAAAGACAAATGAGCTTCAGGAATAGCAAGGGAGGGAGCAGAAACTGATTTATTAAGAAGGCAAGTGGGAACACCAAACCCTTCCTCATCATTAGCCAAATTATTAGATAAAAGGAAATCTTTTTGAGAAAGTAAATCATCCTTAATTTGGAATATGGAATCAGGTTTATCAACCTGATTATCATTAGGTATTAAAACATATTTTCCATTGAATTAGAATGATGCATAGTGTTAAATTCCTCATTTATATTCTCCATTAAAGCATCATTTTTATTTATTGATGCCAACAAGGATGCAAGGATCGAATCAGAGGAGACAAAATCCTCATTCAAAAGTTTAGAAAAGCTATTATTGCTCACATTAGAAGCCTTCAATTGCTCAATCGAAGTAAAAGTTAAATCAACCTTATTAGGAACATTTAAAGAATCCTTTTTTCCAAAGTAGTTTTTGATATTTAATAGTGTTCGGCCTAGGGTTAGGAACATAAGTTTCCTTAATAGAGATTTTCTTTTTTAGGTGAGAATGAAGAATGAAACATTCAGAATTATTATGCCTATGGATTTTACAGTGAGAACAAAAGATAGGGACATTTTCAAATTCAATTCTTTGCATGTAACAGTTATTTTTAGATCTGAACTACATTTCTTTGGGTGTTTCTTGGTAATGTCCAATTCACAAGGATTCTAGCCACTAAAGGATGAGATTTCATAGTCATTGCGATCAATTTACAATTGGTCAAATAAAAATAAAATGGAATTGATGGTTAATGAAATGAATTCACACATTGAGAGAAATCAAAAATGAATGTCTTTGAATGATTTTTTGAAATAAGCCAAGTTAGTTGAAGCCATGGTAGGATCCATTAGATTGTTCAATTTTCCCCAAGGAATCATCGAGGAAGAGGCCAAGCCGTGGCATCACTCTAATGAAGACATAAAATAGGCTAGCATCTTCAAAAAAAGGAATCCAATGTCATGCAAAATAGCCAAGCAGCAGTGGCCAGCTGAAAATTAGAGGGGGAAAGAGAAATCCCTAGAGCACGAGGATGAGGGCTTGGACATAAGTTTTTTTGGGTTTTCAGGTTTTAGTTTATGGTTTCGTTTTATGGTTTAGGTTTAGGTTTAGGGTTTAGGGTTTAGGTTTATATTTGTTTAGGTTAAGTTTAGGTTAGGTTTTGGGTTTAGTTTAGGGTTTAGGTTTAGGGGTTCAAGGTTTAGGGTTTATTTAGTTTAAGTTTAGGTTTAGGTTTAGGTTTAGGTTTAGGGTTTAGGTTTAAGTTTAGGTTTACTGTTTAAGTTTAGGTTTAGGTTTAGGTTTAGGGTTTAGGTTTAGGATTTAGGTTTAGGGTTTAAGCTTTAAAGGTTTAGGCTTTAGTTTAAGTTTAGGTTTAGATTAGTTAGTTTAAATTTAAGTTAAGTTTAGGATTTAAGTTTTTTTGGCCAGTTTAGGAGTTTAAGTTTAAGGATTTAGAGTTTAGATTTAGCCTGATTTATAGGCTTTTAGGTTTAAATTTAGGGTTTTATTTAAGTTTAGCCCAGTTTAAGTTTAGTAAGAGGATTTAAGGATTTAGGTTTAGGTTTAAGTTTAGGTTTAAGTTTAGGTTTAGGTTTAAGTTTAGGTTTGAGTTTAGGTTTACGTTAAGGTTTACGTTTACGTTGAGGTTTAGGTTTAGTTTATTCATTTAGTTTAGATTCAGTTTAGGGTTTAAGTTTAAGTTAAAGTTTAGGTTTAAGTTTAGTTAAGTTTAGGGAATTTAGGTTTAGGTTTAGGTTTAATTTAGGTTTAGTTTAGGTTTAGGTTTAGGTTTAAATTTAGTTAGGTTTAAGTTTTAGTTTTTAATTTGATAGTTTAAGTTTAGGTTTAATTTTAGTTTAGGGTTTAGGTTTAGTTTATAGGTTTAATTTTATAGTTTTAAGTTTAGGGTTTAGGGTTTAGGGTTTAATTTAGAGTTTAGGGTTTAGGTTTAAGGTTTAGGTTTAGGTTTAGGTTTAGGGCTTAGGTTTAGGGTTTAGGGTTTAGGATTTAGGGTTTATAGTTTAAGTTACGTATTACTGGTTTTTTTGCATTTTAGGGTTTAGGGTTTAGGGTTTAGTGTTTAGGCTTTATGGTTTTTAAGGTTTAGGGTTTAGGGTTTAGGTTTTAAGTGTAGGGTTTAGGATTTAGGGTTTAATTTTTTTTTTAACAGAGAACAAATTCATATTCAACATTTTTATTTGATTTTTATGAGTTTTATATGACATAGCGACAACATAGATAAAAATATAGGTAGTCAAAACCACAGATAGAATTATCTCTTTAGGAATTCAATAAGTAGTAGTCAGATTGGTGTCTTTATTTTCTTCAATTCCCATGAGAACCACCATTTTGGATCACCATTATAACCACGATATCCTCTGTGACCACCATGGTGTTTTATTTTTTTTATTTCGACCACCACATATCCAGCATCTAGATTACTGATAATTACCTCGCCTTTGCCTCCACTAGATCTGAGCTGGTTGATCTTGATGTTTTTAGTCAGGTTTATTATGGTTTCGGTTTAGGTTTAGGTTTTAGGGTTTAGGTTTATTTTTTTATTAATTTAGTTTCTTTAGGTTTATGTTTAGGGTTTAGGGTTTAGTGTTTAGTGTTTAGGGTTTGCGTTTCAGGTTTGGGGTTTAGGGTTTAGGGTTTAGGTTTTTTAATTATTTTTTTATTTTTTTATTTTTTTTAAATTAAGTAAACTAGTAGGTTTAAGTTTATTTAGTTTATTTTTTATTTATTTTAGTTTATTTTATTTTATTTTATTTATTTATTTTATTTTTTATACTTTTAATTTATTTATTTTAGGTTTATTTATTTTAGTTTAAGTTTATTATTTAGTTTATTTTCTTAGGATTAGGTTTTTATTTTATTTTTTAAGTTGAGGTTTTAGGTTTATTTTTAGGTTTTATTTTTTACTTTAGCTTTAGGTTTATTTTTAGTTTATTTTATTTTATTTAGTTTAGGTTTACGTTTAGGTTTAGTTTATTTTTGATTTAGGTTTTATTTATTTTAGTTTAGTTTATTTTAGTTTAGGTTTAAGTTTATTTTATTTTTCTTATAGGTTTATGTTTTTTTGGGTTTAGGGTTTATGTTTTATTTTTAATTTATTTTTAGGTTTAGGTTTTTATTCAATTTTTAATTTTTTTATTTTACTTTTTATTTTTATTTTTATTTTAGGTTTAGTTTTCATTTTATTTAGGTTTTTTATTTTTTTTAGTTTATTTTTAGGTTTTCATTACCTTATTTTAGTTTTGATTTTATTTTTTTATTTTATTTCCTTTTTAGGTTTTGATTTAGGTTTAGGTTTTAGTTTATATTTTTATTTTATTTTTTTATTTTATTTTATTTTAGTTTAAATTTTTTTTTATTTTTTTTATTTTTAGGTTTTATTTAGTTTAGGGTTAGGTTTTTAGCTTAGTTTAAGGTTTAGGGTTAGTTTAGGGTTTATGGTTTAGGGTTTGAGGTTTTTTTTGAGTTTTACGGTTTAGGGCATAGGGTTTGGGGTTTGAGGGTTTAGGGTTTAAGGTTTAGGGTTTAAGGTTTAGGGTGTTTAGGGTTTAGGGTTTAGGGTTTAGGGTTTAGTTTTAGCTTTATGATTCATGTTTTAGTTTTTTGGTTTTTTTTAGAGAACAAATTTAGATTCAACATTTTTTCTTTTATTTATTTAGTTTAATTAGTTTATTTTTTATTTATTTTAGTTTATTTTATTTTTAATTTTTATTTATGTTTATTTGTTATTTATATTTAGTTTAGTTTATTCATTTTAGGATTATTTATTTTAGTTTAGGTTTTTTATTTTAGTTTAATTTTTAGGTTAAGGTTTAAGTTTAGGTATTGGTTTATTTTTTATTTGAGTTTTATTTTTATTTTATTTTATTTTTTAGGTTTTTGTTTTTTTTTTTAGGTTTAGGTTTAGTTTAGGTTTATATTTTTTTTAGGTTTATTTTTTTTTTATTTTATTAGTTTAGGGTTTAGGTTTAGTTTATTTTAGGTTTAGGTTTAGGTTTATTTATTTTAGTTTAGCTTTAGGTTTATGATATTTTGTTTATTTTATTTTATTTTAGGTTTAGTTATTTTTTTTTTAGTTTAGGTTTAGATTTTATTTTTATTTATGTTTGGTCTTACTTTTAGGTTTATTTTTGGGTTTTAGGGTTTTATTTAGTTTTTAGTTTATTTTATTATAGGTATATTTTATTTTCTTTTTTACTTTTAATTTTTATTTTATTTAAGTTTTTTATTCTTAGGTTTATTTAATTTTTTTTAGTTTAGTTTGCTTTTAATTTATTTTTAGATTTTTTATTTTTATTTATTTTTTAGGTTTTAATAAGTTTTTTATATCTTTTTATTTTATTTAGGTTTAGGTTATTTATTTATTTTATTTTTAGTTTTATTTAGGTTTAGGTTTTAGGTTTTATAGGTTTAGGGTTTTTATTTAGGATTTTTTAGTTTATTTATTTAGGTTTAGGATTAGGTTTAGGGTTTAGCATTTAGGTTTAATTTTCTTTAGGTTTAGGTTTAGGGTTTAGGGTTTAGGGTTAGGTTTAGGTTAGTTAGGGTTTAGGGTTTAGGTTTAGGGTTTAGGTTTGATTTAGGTTTAGTTTAAGTTTAGGTTAAGGTTTAGGGTTAGTTTTGTTAGAGTTTAAGTTTAGGGTTTTAGGGTTTAGTGTTTAGGGTTTAGGGTTTAGGGTTTAGAGTTTAGGGTTTAAGGTTTAGGATCAGTTTAGGATTTAGGTTTTCTTAGAGTTTATGATTTAGGGTTTTGGGTTTTAGGGTTTAGGTTTTAGGGTTTAGAGTTTAGGGTTTAGAGTTTAGGGTATGGGGTTTTGGGTTAGGGTTTTTTTATTGATTTTTATTTTTTTATTATTTTTTTTTTTTTAAATTAAGTCAACTAGTAGGTTTATGTTTATTTAGTTTATTTTTATTTATTTTAGTTTATTTTTTTATTTTGTTTTAGGTTTGTTTTTTATTTAGTTTAAATTATTTATTTTTATTATTTTTATTTTTTTTAGGTTTAGGTTTAGGTTTGTTTTTTTGTTTAGTTTTATTTTTTTATTTTATATATTTAGGTTTTATTTTTTAATCTTAGGTTTAAGTTTAGGTTTTTATTTTATATTTTTAGGTTTAGGTTTTAGGTTTTTATTTCAGGTTTATTTTTAGGTTTTATTTTTTAATTTAGGTTTAGGTTTATTTTTAGTTTATTTTATTTTATTTAGTTTAGGTTTAGTTTTAGGGTTAGCTTAGGGTTTACTGTTTGTTTATGTTTAGGGGTTTTTAGGGTTTAAGGTTTAGGGCTTAGGGTTAGGTTAAGATTTAGTGTTTAGGTTAGGGTTTAGGGTTTAGGATTTAGGGTTTAGAGTTAGGGTTAGGGTTTAGGGTTTAGGGTTAGTTTAGGGTTTAGGTTTTGGGGTTTAAGGTTAGTTTTATGATTTAGGGTTTAGGTTTAGGATTTGTGGTTTAGGGTTTAGGGTTCAAGGTTTAAGGTATTTTTTAAAATAAATTAAGTAAATCGGCAAGTTTATGTTTATTTAATTTATTTCAAATATTTTTATTTATTTTATTTTATTTTTTGATTTTTTATTTAGGTTTATTTGTTTTATTTAGTTTAGTTTATTTATTTTAGTTTTATTTATTTTAGTTTATTTTTTTATTTTAGTTTATTTTTTAGGTTTAGGTTTAGGTTTAGGTTTATGTTTATTTTTTTAGTTTAGTTTTATTTTTATTTTTATTTTTAGGTTTAGGTTTTATTTTTTATTTTTAGGTTTATGTTTAGGTTTTTATTTATTTTTTTAGGTTTAGGGTTTTAGTATTTTTTTAGGTTTTTTTAGGTTTTTTTTAGTTTAGGTTTAAGTTTATTTTCAGTTTATTTTATTTTATTTAGTTTAGAGTTTAGGTTTAGTTTTTATTTATTTTAGTTTAGGTTTATGTTTATTTTTTTTGTTTATTTTAGGTTTAGGGTTTTTTTAGTTTAGGGTTTATGTTTTGTGTTTTATTTATTTTTGGTTTTTTTTAGGTTTATGTTTTTTTTTAATTTTATTTTATTTAGGTTTGTGCCCCATCCTTCAGATCTTTGATGGATGGGAACCCATGATAACACATTGCACACTTTAGAGCCATTTTTAACACCATTTCGTGGACACTCCTCTTCCCCATTTAGAAGTTCGGTGTGAGTTGATTAATATGTTGCCCATAGTTGGTGAAGACTTTCTTTGGGTTTACCTCTTCATCAAGAGGTTTCTTTGGAGCTCGAGAGGGATTATCGACCTCATTGTAGAAAGCAGCTTCGACAAGTCCCTTGTTGATTACATTCTCAAGTGGCACAACGAGCATGAAATCTGAACCACGTTGTCCCAACGCATGCCATTGAGATTCTTCTCAAGAATATCCATGGCCTGGTCGCCTTCATGCTTAAGGAATTTACCATAAAAAATATTTGAGAAATTAATCAATAAGGCGGCTAGCCTACAAGAAGAAGCGAAATAATTGCCCTTTCCCGACCAACCATCTAGGCCCAAGCCGCAGAAGTTGTTTGAGAAGAAGCCAGGGATAGTTGTTTGAGTGGACAGAGGGAAGTAATTAGCTAGAGTTCAGTATGAGAGACTATGAGCTCAGTAGCCTCCTTTGCCACCTCCTCTTTCACCACCTCGACCATCATACTGGCCACCACAACCACCACAATGACCATTTCCACCACCTCGTGACCTACCCAATAGTGGTATTAATATCCATTTGGTAGCTACTTTCCACCTACTCTTCGATATATTGGATAAGTCATATTCATTCAAGAGGGAGGTAGTTAGAAAAATCTTTAAGAATCTCTTAAAAAAACTGGCTTTCAATTACTAGAGCCTAACAAGCCAAAGGAAGTGGTCAAGAACGATGATCCTAGCTATCGCCCCTACCACCACATGTTAGGCCATGTCTTAGAGGATTGTATCACTTTTAAGGACTAGCTTGAGCACAGCTACAAGTTGAGAGCCATAGTTATCCCTAAGTAATACTTATTAGAACAACCATCCAGTTCTATCAGAGTAATCCTTGGGAATACTTGCGATCCTCTTAAGACCAAAGAAGGTTAGGCTATCTCCTTATCCCGAACCTCTAAGAATATCATTTTTAAGATCAAGATGATTTCCTTGCAAGTGCTTGAAGTAGCTCAAACCTCCAACAATAAGAAATGTTTGCTAGTTACAAAGGACAACTCGAGGAGGGTGACAGTCCAACAGGAACAGCGGTAATAGCAGCTCACCATACTTGCCTAGGATAGTCCAGTAGCGTAGTCACCGTCCAAGTCTAGTACTCTCTCCGTCGTTCCAGCTACCACCTCTTCTTCTAGCTTCTCTTCTACTGGCGGGGCATTGTATCTATGGATAAAACAATCCTTACTTTACTTGATTTTTTATTATGTATCTCCACCCAAAAGAAATTAATGAAGAAAACGATTCTTATATATTGTCTACCGATGCTCTTGATTTTATTCCTTGAAAGCTCAGTCTAAATAAAATAATAGCTCTAGTAGTTCTAATCCTTTCCTTTTTTTTATTGAGGTCTATCCTTCTCACAATCAATTCACCTCTTGAGATTGACTTGGAGTCAAGGACTAGGATCCCATAGGAGAAAGTTATTCGATGAGAAGGTAGAACTTTCCACAAGCTCATCATTCTAAGAAGTCATCGAGGACAACCTACGCAGTGGTAAAGTTTTACCTCCTAGGGTAGCTCCTCAGCATAAGGGTAAGCAAGTCATTGGTTGCAGTGAGTAGATAGCTCTTTCTTAAGATGCTCCACCCATGGATATGCTTATGGAGGACCAAGCTAGAGTTGATTATAATGTCCTAGCTCACCTTAGAAAGTTTCCATCTAAGTTAAACATATATAATGTCCTTGCCTTATCCAAAGAAATGAGAGAATCTAAAGAGGAGGCATGCCACTCAAAAGGACATCTTAGGAGTTACATTCAGTGATGAAGACTTACTCCTAGAGATAATCGAGCACAACTTCCTCTCTACATTACAGTGGATGTTGGATATAGGCTATCGAGTTCTAGTTGACCCGTGTATCAACATTATGAGTTAACCCTTTCTAGAGGATGGACATCTCCAAACTCCAAAAAAGGATGATGTTGAGAGGATTCAATGAATAAGGCGAGGGGCCTTGTGTTTATTTTTTTTAAATGTATGGTACTTTTAGGTGATAGGTACAATATTGAGGTATGATATACTATCTCAAAGATAGGCATCACCCACATAATGGACTAATCACATAATAAGGATCATAGGCATGATGGGTCTTCGAATGTAGAGATTTTTCCCCTATTTTATATGGATGAATTTAGCAGGGTTTATGTCAAACTAGGATCTTGAGTTCCTTATGGAGGAAAGCTTCCATAGTTAATTACATCTTAGAAAGTCAAATTTCCTAAGAATACTCTTGATTAAAGTAAACATTTATCATCTCCATAGATTTCAAGGTTAGACTATCAAAAGATTGGTTGTATCTAGAAAATCAATTGGGAAAGTTCAAGGAGAAGACTTATATTTAGAATTCAAATGAAATACGTAGGAAATGCTCATGATACTAGGAAGCTTAGTGAGCATTACAATCTATCTTATGGTTGGCTTTATAATTTTGATGTTGAGGAGATTTATATGTTTTGGGTTGAAATTTAATTAGATTACTGGGAACCAACACAAGGTTGTGGGAATGTCCAAAAGGTGAGGATTTATTCTCATAGGCCGAAGGAAATGGATACCACGGATCCTAAAGAGTTTACTGAGCTAAAGCATGACTAAATCTAAGCAATAGATGGACATAAGGGTTTACCTCCATAAAGAGAATAATTGTCCACTTAGACTTATAAGGGTGGCTACTAACTCCTCTTGATTTTAAAACCATATAGTGGTCTTATGAATTACAACATAGATAGGGTAGTTATTTAATTAGAAAGAGACTAAAGTCCTAAACACACTCCTAAGACTAGAGCATGAGTGTATGAGCATATGACTTAATCTATAGATGAAAAATCTTTTTTAATTTTATTTTATTTTAGATAGATCATTTTGATAGAGAATTTAGGATTTCTATGCCTGAATGCATGACGAAATAGGTTATGGGTCAAATTAGCTAGAAGAAGGTGTTCTCACCACAAGGGATGCTCTCACAAGTTAAGCATTCCTTTATCGTGCAAGGATGGAGATCCTTCATGTTCAAGAGAGAAAGAATATGCATGCATGATGTGAAACATACAACCGTACAACTAAGGGGTTGCTAATTCTTTTAATTATCTTATTTATGTCTTAGGCTTTATGATGAGGTTATGAGTTGTTTAAAATTTAGTTATGAGTGATTAGTTGGGTAGAAAAGTTATTTTTATCCTAAGAGCCTAATCATATCCAAGCCACACATTAAAGCATCAATCATTTAAGAAATTATGAAAAGCATGTCATCCCTAATGCACAATTATATAAACCATAAAAGAGGTCGGTCGGGAACTATCACGAAGAGAGAAAAGATGGGTAGCCGAGCTCTACCCTTATACAACCTAGAATATGAAAGAATAATTATAATTGTATTAAATGCTATGGGGGTCTTCTTTTTTCAAATTTCCATTTCTAATTTGGTTCCTTTTTTTATTTGGATGGTGCTTACTTCAAAGGCATCATAGGACACCCAAGGAAAAAGCCTTCGACATTACTCATCCTAATCCTCCATAGCACTAATCTAATTCCTATTATAAAATTACATATATGAGAAAAGTAAATCTACACACACAAAATAGAGGTTAGCTAAAAGAACATATAATCCCAAGCAATTGTATTTGTAATTTGGACTTAGTACCCTACACATGGGTAACTAAGCACACCTATCCTAACTTGGATTATGCATAAGGATTTAAGCAAACTGCAAAAAGAGCATTCACATTTATTTTTAAGCATCCCTTAAGTATAATCCCCTATAGAAAATAAGATTAGGCTAATATTGGCCTATCATCTAGTCTATGAAGCATACACCCTAACATCCAATCTAAAATAATACATCATAAAACAAAACATACATCACATAATACACCATCCTAACTTAGAGCTAGAAGTGGTGACTTAATTCTAATGTGTGTATTAAGGCTTGTGTTGTCTTGTTATGCATTAGTGTTGTATTTTCTAAGTGTAGAAGGATTCAATTTAACATGAAATATTGATTTCACTTGAAGTAGTTTAATTTGATTTGAGAATTTTAATTTGTGTTTTCTTATGTTTCATTTGATTACACTACTAAGTGTTATAAAGAGAGGAAAGAGGATTGCCCTCTTTCATCCCTACCTTAAGTCACTTTCTAAAGTATATTAATTTGATTTAGTTCTCTTTAGTGAATGGCTTATTAAATGATTTAATTAATCTAGGTTTAGGTTAACTTTAAATAATCCTATTCAAAATTAATGGCATTTTAAATTAATTATGGCATAAATTAAATCATTCTTTTCCATCTCATGTAACATGCATATGATTTAATACTAAGTGTATCTATACATGCAACATATTTTAGCACACTTAAATGATGAATGTATTTGTATGTTTAGAATTTATATTTTATTTGATTGAATTATTTAAACATATTAATTTAAAACTTTAAACAAATTCTTATACAAAAATGACATAAGAATGAAATTAAATAGGCTTGTGCCATTGTTAAACCAGGGAAGTGAGGTAATCAAATGACCTCCTTGGAGCTAACTAAAGCCTCATATTCTCAGGATGTCCAAACTATATACCCCTTTGCATTCAAACATATGTAAATTTGTATACTTGAACATAAGAAGCAAGCTCCAAATCATATGGATAATTAATTCAACCACTTAGTCAATTATGAATGCATGCAATTTTAATGTAAAATGGGATATTCATTCACTAATCACATATACATATACATGTACAAAGATATAGGAAAGTATGTGTCATTGTTTTAGAATGAGGTAATCAAATGACCTCAGGCTAACTAAAGCCTCATATTCCGAGGATATCCAAACTATATACTTGCTTTTCTTGGACACAAAATGGATGTATACATAAATGAGGAAAGAAAAGCATGCGAAGATTCTTTTTTTTTGAATCATTTATATATATGAATTAAAGCTCTATCCAAATTCTAATGTTGAAATACATAAGAATGAAATCAAATGGGTACGTGTCATTGTTAAACAACAAAAGTGAGGTAATTAAATGACCTCCTTGGGGCGAGCTAAAGCATCATGTTCTCAGGATGTCCAAACTATATACCCATTGCCATTCAATCTTATATAAATTAACACATGAATAGAGGAAAGAGACCTCAACATTCATACACTTAAGCTATAAGCACATGCATTTCTTATGTATTTATAACTAGCATCATAACACATATTATTATTCATTTATAAGCTTTTCAAAAAAAACATTTGGATTTAATAGTTATAATAACCACAAATACCATAGCAAAATAAAATGGATTTCCCTAATGTAAAGATGGATGCATGATTGGAAAGAGGACAATCAAATATAAGCATGTGATTCATTCAACCAAACTAGTTCTTAAGGACAATCAAATCAAATAAGATTATTTAAAGTAAACCAAAGCTTCTTTATTAATTATGTTTTGGATTTGATTTAATTTAAAGAGGAGAGAGAAATCATCACTTGTTGTTTTAAACCCATTCCCATTAATTATTTGATTTAATTTAAGGAGATGTAATTAAGTTGATTTTATGGGTTAATTAAGTTGAACCCTTAATTAGATGAATTAATTACCCTTACCTATGTCACCTTAAAGTAATTAACTAAATAATTATGAGCCAACATGATGCATGGAAAATAAACTTGCAATGATCCTAGGAAATAAAAGGGGCCTAATAAATTGGCTAATGATTAATAGTTAATTAAATATTAAGGGACTTAATTAATTACTCTTATGGTTTTCCCACACATGTGGACTAACCATAATTTTTAAACTCCTTTAGGTTATTAAACACCTAAAATATCACCCCATGATTTAATTAAGGTATGATGTGATTATGATTTTAATTTGATTAAGTGATTTAATTAATAATTTAATATTAATTCATTTTAAAAAAGGGTGAAATGAACTTAGGAAAGGGGTCCCAACCCTATTTAGTTCACTTACTATTGAACAATGATTAATAAACTTAATTAACCAATTTGTTATTTATTGATTAATTAATCATTAATTAACTTAAAAGGTAGTTAAGGTTTAGTTAGTAAATTTTCCTAATTAAGTAAACATTAAATCCCAAGAAAATCATGGGAGGTATAGGTCATCCCATTAAATTAACCCACAAAATTTGGGATTAATTGCTCATGTAATTAAGGAGTAATTAAGCTAATTATTTTTGTAGTTAAACTTTAATTAAACCTTAATTACTATTCAAAATTAGTTAAAATCATTTTTAATTAATTCTCCTCTGAAATACTTTTAAAATGAGTATTTATTTGCATTTTTATTTCTCTATAATTTTTTATGATTTTTAAAAGTTTCAGCTATTAATAATGATTAATTAAGCCTAATCCTATTTATGCCAAGTGCTAAACTAATGCAACTTGCTTTCCACGTGGCACCACGGGATTGGCTACCTAAAAATTATCTAACTCAATACCTTCTTGGTAGCAGCGAATGCGCTTTCTTTTTCACCGTCTGATCTTAGATTAATCCCACATCTACTATGATTAATCCCAAAGCTTAATAAGATTAAATAATATCGATCTAGCAGATATAATCATGATCCTCCATTCGATCACACAGAATGGATGGCGCATGATCTATGGTCATGCGAGTGAGGGAGAATGGAGTCCATCCGCCATTGCTTACTTGATCCAAGCTTACCTGAGCTCGGATCAACTCCAAAAGGATTGCACACCTTCATGACATCAATCGGAGGGGATCCAATAGTCAAGATTACATCAAGATGCAAGTTTTCTTTAAAAAGTTCCAACCCATTTTTTCTTAAGGATCAGTTTTGGAAGCATATGTCACCGGAGCTCAAGATCGGCAGCTCAAATGATTAGAGAAGCTTCATCTAGTGGAGATGAAGCCTTATTGAGTAGCAATTGGATCAATTCCTTAATGTTCTCTTAAAAGCCATGAACTGATGATTTGGAGCTCATCTTTGATTGAAGTCCCACCTCTAGTGCTCAGGAAGCTTGGGAGTTAATTTATTCTTACTCGATGAGGCTTAGGGAATGTGCGTGCAAAGTTAATTTGAATTTGATGGAGAAATAGGGAACTTAGGTCAAAAATGGAAGTGTCCTATTTTAGGATGGACAGAAATGGAATTTTTTGATCGAAGAACGAGCTTGGGAGCTATGGAATGGCTCTAGAGGAACATCTTGGGTAGCTATGGCTATGAGGAATGATTTTTGTGTGTGTTTGAGTGGAAATGAGTGGGTGTATACCCCCTTCATCTTGATCGAATGGTGGGATTTAGTTTTGCTTCTAGTGGCCGTCCAACCATCTCAGGGAGTTGTGGATGGAAAGGAGGAGGTGAGTTGGCTCGGGTTGAAGGTTGAAGGTGGTGTAAGGAAGAATCATGGGTGTCTTATGGGTTTCAAATGCTCCAATGGGTAGGGTGAGGTGATTTCTTCTCCCATGGGTCATGACAAACCCAACCACCCCTTGGGTCAAGTTGGGCAGTGTCTTAGGTGCCTAGGTGGACCATTGGGAGAGTACCACGTGGCCAAGGGATGGAAATGACCACTTACTTAGGTGATTTATCTCATGTGATGCCCTTAACCAAAGGGCAGAAGGATCATTTGGCATTGGATTTGATTTGGGTAGATTTGAAATGAGCCAAAACTGGGTTAGCCAAAATTTCAAGTCAATAGGAGTTGATTTGGTTAGGTTTGGCTCAGTTTGACACATTTAGGTCAAATTAGGTTAGGTTGGGTCAAGTTGATCAATTGGTCAAATTAGGTCAAACCAAGGGTTGGGTTAAGTTCATATGATCATTTAGGATGTTTTGGTTTAATTGGTTTGGTTTAGTTTGGCTTATATTTGATTTTGGCTCATTTGAATTCATTTGGTTCAAATGGATTAAATTAACCAATTTGACCAAATTGGCCAAATTGGCTAGGTTGGGTGTTGGTTTGGGTTTAGTTGACCAATTGAAGATGATTGTAGGCTTCGGTTTCAATTAATTTGGATTTTGTTTTGATTAATGGAAACTTTAACCTTTAGGTCAATTTGGGCTAAGTAGGTCAATTGGGTTCAATTAAGTCTAATCATGGCTTTGGTAAAGTTTAACAATCAATTTGGAATGAACTTGAGCCATTGGTTGCAATCAATTTAGTTTATATTTTGATTTGACCCAATTTGGTCTTTTAGGTCAATTTAGGTCAACTTGGGTCTAGAGGACCAATTAGATTTAGTTTGACTCAATTGAAGGGCAAGTCATATTCAAATATTGATTTTGATTTGGTATGAATAATTAGTTTCAAGGGATTTGGCTTAAGTTGTAATTTGGGTAGTATGGATTAAGGAGTTGACTTGGTTGAATGACCAGGTTGACTTGGTTTGACCCAATTTGTGACAATCGATGAACCTAGGGTGATCAATAATTATGATGGGAGGTTTTGATGAGCTTGGTTCAATCTAATTTAGGTAGGATTAGAGTTTGGCTCAAATAGGCCAAATTGGCCACTTTGGGTCAAGTGGACCAATCGGGTTTAATTGGCTTGATTTTGGGTTTATATATGGATTTAGGATTGATATATAAATTCAATTGTAATATTTGGTTCAAATGGGTTTTGGTCCATTTGAACATTTCAAGTCAAAAGGGTTAAGTTGGGTTTGACTTGGGTTGATTTTGTGTTGGCTTGATGATTGTAGATTTCATTTATATTTGTGAATATGATTGAAGGTATGATTGATTCATGAGATAATCAATTGAATTTGTGTTTTTGGAATGAAGGAATTTGGCTAAGTCCATGAAGTTGAGTCATGTGGCTTAGGTTTTGATTTTGTATTAGTTTGATTTAGTTTTGATGATTTAAATGTATATTTAATTTAAATTTGTCAAGATGATTGAAAATATGATTGATTTGTGAGAAAATTAATTGAGTTTGACTTGATTTGGATTAAGATTTAGCTAAGTCCATGGGATATATCATATGGTTTAGGAAGGATTTCAAGTTTGGATTTGATCATGGGCTTCAATCATTTGGTTTTGGAATTTGGATTTGGATTTAAATTTGATGTTTGAATTGAACTTGAGGTTTAGTTTGAGAAGCTATACATGGATTGGATTTGGGTTGTAGGGTAGGCAGATTATCCTAATCCCTATCATAACCTAAATCTATGGTTAACCCTTCTAAGTCTTTAGGCTTAAGTTAAGTGTTTACCTAATTGTTAGAAGTGTACAATGACTAAGGAAGTCTTAGTGTCTAGAAGACTCCTGAGTCTAAGATGGGAAGATTGAATCCACACTCCAAAAGTGAGGTCAATAAGCCTTAGGCTCCATAGTGTTGCCCTTGGAAATAGGTGATTAGATGATTGAAGCCAATTTTCACATTATAGAATCAGATACATCTTTGAACTCTTTGCTTGGGAGACGATGGATACATGAACAATAGATAGTTCCATCCTCTACATCAATGTATGAAGTTCATGAGATGTGGGATCATCTATTGTGTTAAAGGAGATCTCAAGCCATTTTCATGAGGTCGGCATATATGAGGATGTGGCTTACTACCTCCCTCAAAATCAACAAGTCTATTCTTGAAACTTTGCCAAAGTTTAAAAATAAAAGAAATAAATAGAAAAAAAGAAAGAGAAAAATAAAAAGAAAAGAAAAGAGAAAATGAAAAAAAAAATAAAAGGGAGCGAAAATAGACTTGGAGGAGGAAGTGGAGCCTGACATTAGATTCCACCCACTGTTTGTTACTCCATTCGAACATATGGGTAAGATGACCTGACCTCCACTAGGTAGAGGAATAGGCTAGTTTGGAGGCAGTCCTAGTGGTGGAAAACTCCTTATTGGCCACCCAACAGACGATGTCCCAGCTACTAGGAGTACACATGCTATCTATATAGACTTAGAATCTAGTTCATAGGATGAGTCTTATATAGTTAGTACACCAGCCAACTCTTCTCAATAGTAGATTCCCTTGGAGGTGACACTTGATCCAGATAGCATGAAGGATGGGCTCCAAAGCAAAGAATAAGTGTATCCAAGTCTATATGTGAAAGCATCCATTTGGAACCTTAGCTCTAACCCACTTTCCTCTCAAAAGTTGAGGGTTTGGTATGGAAGCCCTAGTAATCCACAGTGTGAAGACTCAGAGGTTCTTTTTGGGAGCTTCATCCTCAAGTCAAGAAGTTGATGTAGAACTTGAAGATGATTCATATAAAGATTTAATAGAATTACCTTTTGATTGATACTTGCCTTGTGTTCATAATTTACCAAAGAAAGGGTTAATCCCACATACTTTGTCAATGCAAAGGTCAGACTACTTCAAAAGAATATAGAAGAATAAATGCAAAAGCTCTCAATCATGATCGATACTAGGATTTAGTATAGTGGTTCCAGTCGATGATGACAATGATTATGCTAGTCATCACCAATCAGGAATGAGGTTATTTTCAAATCATATTAACTCATATGAGGAGTTGTGCTTAGAAACTTCAAATAATTCAAATGATTTTGAAGTCAAAGATGCACCGCTAGAGTTCAAAGTAGAGATCAAGTCAACCATCGACAAGCTCAAGGAAATCAACTTAGGAATTGAAGAAGATCCACACCCGACATACATTAGTTCTTTGTTGAATGAAATTGAAACCAATGACTTAGTTAGCCTATTGACTGAGTGTAAGGACTATTTTACATGGAGTTATGAAGAGATGCCTAGATTTGCTCCTAACGTAGTAGTCCATAAACTAGCAATAGAGACTATTGCAAACACTATCTAGCAAGCTCTTGGATGCATGCGATTAGACAAAGAATAATATGTCATTTATGAAGTCAAGAAACTAGTCGATGTTCACTTCATCTAGGAAGAATAATACCCTACTTGGTTAGCTAGTGTTGTCCTAGTTTAGAAAAATAATGGCCAAATTCACATATGTGTCAATTTTAGGGATTTAAATAAGGCATGTCCAAAAGATGAATTTCCACTACCAATGCCAGAGCTCATGGTGGACATTGCTTGAACTCATGTAGTCTTCTCTTTTATGGATGGCTCATCTAGATGTAACCAAATAAAGATGGCCCCTGAAGATGAAAGAAAAACTACTTTTAGAACCTCGATCAAAATCTATTGCTATAAGGTCATGCCTTAAAATCGGGTGCTACATACCTGAGCTATGACTAAAATCTTTGATGAACTCATTCATCATCAAGTCAAGTGCTATGTCGATGATCTCGTGGTCAAAAGTAAAGAAAAGGAAGACCATCTATTTAACTTGAGTGTAGTTTAAAGGTAGTTAAGATAATTTAACCTCAAAATGAACCCCTTGAAGTATGCCTTCATAGTTCTTCAAAGAAATTCCTTGGGTTTGTTGTCTGATACCAGAGAATCAAAATCGATCCAGAGAAGATCGAGTCAATATTAGAAATTCCACCCCCTAAAAGTTTAACTAAACTCAGATCATTTCAGGGATGGTTGGCGTATCTGAGACACTTTATATCCAACCTATCGAGAAGATGTCAACCATTCTCAGCGCATGTAAAAAAGGATGCTAATTTCAAGTGGGATGACAAGTGTGAGCATGCCTTCGAAGACACTAAGCATTACCTGATAACGCCACTTATTCTAGCAGCCCCAATCCCTGGCAAGCTGCTCATACTTTACACTACTACATTAGATGACTACCTTAGTTCTTTGCTGCCTCAAGCTAATGACAAAGGGAAGAAAAATACACTCTACTACCTTAGCCATCATCTAATCCCTATTGAGGCTAATTTTTCCCCAATGAGAAGCATTGCTTAGCTTTAATCTTTGCTACCCAAAAGATATATCACTACATGCTTTCTCATAAGGTGAACTTAATCTCTAGGATCAATCCACTATAGTATCTCACAACATGGCTAATTCTATCTAGATGCTTAGCATGATAGTCCATGATTCTCTCACTATTTGACATTAGCTTCATACCCCTTCGAGATGAAAGGATAAGGGCTAGCGAATTTCTTAGTAGCACACCCACTTTCTGCTGACTCTCCGCTTAGTGATGATCTCCTCGATGAACAAATCATGAACTTAGGGGATACTAGCATTCACCGCTGGGAGATATACTATGATGATGCAGGTTCCTCTCAGAGTGGAGAAAAACCATAATCTACTATTCTAGGAAAGGCAGGGGTAGGAATAGTTCTCTTAACTCCGGACTATGATGTGATGAGATTCTCATATCATCTATCCAATTCTTGCACCAAAAATGAAGTTAAATAAGAGACTCTAATTACTGGTCTGGAGTTACCCATTACTCTAGCATCTAGAATATCAACATCTCCAAGGATTCTCAGCTAGTTATTAGCCAAATTGTTGTGTCCTATAAGGTTATAAAGCCCAGCTCCATCACTACCATAAGTACACCATGGAGTTATTGGCCCAAATCTCAGAGGTTACCATTTATAAGATTCCTCGAGGCAAGAACATCATAGCATATGCTTTAGCCAAGCTTGCCAAGGAGTTTGCATGTCCGAAGGATGAGTCCATATCAATAAAGGTCTAAAATGAACAAGTCTTATCTTTTATTGATATTGAACTCATCAAAAAGTACTCTCTTGAAGGGGAGGTTGCCATTGCCAAGATGGATGAGGAGTTAGATTGGAGGGAACCATTCATGGATTACCTAAATAAAGGCAAACTACCTTAAAAAAAGTCCCAAACCCATTAGATGAAGCAGAGAGCACTTTCCTATGCTCTTGTTGATGGTGTCTTGTACCAGTAATGTTTTGATCATATGTGGTTACGTTGTTTAGACAAGGATGAAGCCCATAAGATCATGGTAAGGGTACACTCAGGATTATGTAGAGCCAATCAATCTGATTCGAAGATGAAAGCCAAGATCAAGAGACTAGGATACTACTAGCCGTCGATGATCAAAGATTGCATGAATATGGCTAAGCAATGCCATCAATGTCAAATACACAGTGTGGTCCTACACCAAACACCCAATATTCTACATCCTACATTGGCCTCATGGCCATTCGAGTGTTGGGGTACCGACATAGTGGGCCTGATTGATCCTCATCCTTTAAAGGGTTATCAGTTCATCTTTACTGCTACTGACTACTTTTCCAAAATGGCGAAGGAAATTATGCTCAGAGAAGTCACAGCTCAGCATGTGCTCCAGTCTTTTAGGAACCATATCATATATAGGTTAGGAGTGCCTCAATGAATTATATCTGATAATAGTACTGCAATCAAGAGTACTAGGATCAACAACTTTGCCAGAGACATCACATAGATTAGAGATATTCTACCTTCAACTACCCAAGGGTAAATGGATTAGTAGAAGCCTTCAATAAAACTCTCATCCAAATACTAAAGAAGACACTTGATAATAATAAGCGATAGTGGCATGAGCAGTTAGTTGAAGCCTTATGTGCTTACCACACCACATATAGAACTCCAACTCAGTCTACACCTTTCATCTTAGTGTATGGGTCCGAAGTTGTTCTAGCATTAGAAGTCCAACTCTCATAACTAAGGATAGCTGTGCATAGCAAGATCATAATAGAGTAGAACACCAGGTTACTGTTAGAAGAGCTTGAAGGTTTGGAGGAGAGATGCCTGGGGGCATGCCAAAACCTTGAGTTGTACAAAGTTAAAATGATTCAAGCTCACAACAAGTTGGTTCATCCTAGAGCTTTTCAAGTAAAAGAGATTATTTTAGTTCTAAGGAGACTGATTATTCCCCATCGTAAGATGGGAGGAAAGTTTAAACCCACTTGGGAAGGCCCTTTTCCATAGAGAAGGGCTACCAAGGAGGATCTTATCAACTAATTAATCATTAGGGAGAGGGCCTAATGCTCCCAATCAATGGGCTCTAATTAAACAAATATTATAAATCATGTTTGAAAATAATTATCATCAATGAAAATTTCATTTCAAATTCAATCTCTTACAAGTTGAAAGTATTCTTGTTTGTGAATTCACCATGATGTATTTAATGTAGGTGTAAAGAACTAAAGTGGCATCCTATCCTTCATCGACACAACACAAACACAAACTACACATAAACAAATAAAATAAACACATATTTTATCTCGGGCTACTCTAAGTTGAGATAAATCCCCCAGCAAATACTTTAGTGCCTAGGTCACCACATGCTACCGCTAGTGCATCACCATAGTGGCAGGATGTATGTAAGTTTGCTTTCCTTCCTTACCACGCACCCATGAATTCCTTAATAGGTTGGTAGGCCTTACTACGTGGATGATAAGCTACCTCATGTTGGCTTCATTTTAGAGGATGTGAGTCTGCTATGATTTCTTTTTATATTAGCATTCATACACTGACTAGGTCATGTATATTTATGGTTTAGGATAAGTCCCCTAGCGGCTCCTTCCCTCCTGACTGCTTCAAGTTTGGGTCTAGTCCTTCCTTGGGGCTCTAGGCTTAATAATTGCTCCAGGTCAGATAACATCTATCCTATTGATGATAAACTATCCTGATGATCTGTTCTGCCTAAGTTGTAATCCTACATGCTTTCTTTTTAGATTGATCATTGCACACTAACGACACCTTAGGTTGGTTGGTTCTCACTATGCTGATGGATACACCACTCATGCTGATGGATACACTTTAGGTTGGATGGTTCTTATACCTTAGGATACACCACTCATGTTAGATGTAAGTCTGCTATTCTTTCTCATTGAGTTGGCCACCGTACACCTATAGATTTCTCGTGATAATGCTCAGCAGACTTCCCTTATGGGCACTATATTTGGATCACGTCCTTTACGATCCCATTTAGAAATTACCCAAGTTACTATTAGATTGGACAGTTCATCTTTCCTAGTAACCACCCCTGTGGTTGGAGAATCTATCCTATTGATGCGATTCTCCTCGTAGTAAATCTAAGATAGGTCAACAAAGCCCTTCTCGTGGTCCTGACACCAACAGGTCCACACAAACATACAAACAAAATATACATTCACTTGTGGACTAGGAGGATACCCCTAGTGATACCTTTTCCCAAGCAATCTTCCTATTTTTAGAGTAGTGTCAGCAAAACTCCCTATAGGAATCGTCTGATTACTCTTGTGTTGATATAAGTCCCCAGCGGTATTCACTCTTGATTTATTGTGCTAACAATAAGTAACCCTAGCGGTTGTTACCTGCTTTAGAAGATGTAAGTCTACTAGGCCTTCTTCTTAGCATAGCCATTGCACACCGAAAGGTAACCCCTTAGGTTGGCTAGCTCTTCCCTGTAGCCAGTAGACTATCCCTTTGGATTTGTAAATTTGAGATAGTACAAGTCTGATATAGCCCCTTCTTAGTGGGTTCATTGCACATCAACATGATCCATAAATTAAATCTATCAAATTTGACCGAGCTCACTTCCCCAGCGGGTATGCCCTCAATCTGAAATGAAATGAAACCAAACAAAAAAAATATCAAATCACATGAAATTAAAATAAAATTAATCTTGACTACTACTTTTAAGTTGACATAAGTCCTAGTGGGTTCATCGCACATCAACACCTTTTTCCTAGCACAGATGTTGCACACTGAAAGGAAACCCCTTAGGTTGCCTTTCTCTACCCCATAGCTA
Organism: Cymbidium sinense; assembly: GCA_021442155.1. Classification (NCBI taxonomy): domain Eukaryota; kingdom Viridiplantae; phylum Streptophyta; class Magnoliopsida; order Asparagales; family Orchidaceae; genus Cymbidium; species Cymbidium sinense. Next base: position 75,812 of record JAKCPB010000380.1, read on the forward strand.
GTAGGCTATCCCTTTGGATTTGTAAACTTGAGGTAGGTCAAGGATAATATAGCCCCTTCTTAGTGGGTCCATCGCACACGAACAGGTTCCATACATTAACTCAAATTAAATTAAGCCCAATCTAATTTTCCTCAGTGGAGTTAAATCACACCTTTTCCTTGGTGGAGCCCGAAATCATATATAAACAAGTCAAGCAAACAAATCAAATTTAAAACCAACCTATCAAGTGGAACCAAATTAAACCAACTCCCTCAGTAGTGTCTAAATCAAAGAAATCCAACCAAACTCTTATCCCAAGCGGATACATCCCCAAAAAATCTATGAAATCAAACTCAAATCCTAATCCCCAGCATATAGCTCGAACATGCTTCCATAGTGGAAGGTTCATATACCCAATCCCCAGCAGACTTGCCCATATCTCTAGCAGATATGTCTCCACATCAATTAAAATAAAATAAATTAAAGTTGATGTGATCTTAATCCCAGGTGGATTATAGATTTTTATCCCCAACAGATCTTCTTTCCATAAATCATACAATCAAATCAAATTCAAACCTTATCCCCAGCAAAATTTCTTCTTCTATGCACTCGACATAAACCCCTCACATGTCATGTACAATGCATGTGTGATACCCTAGCGGATGTCCGTCGATGTCCTTCCCATGGAATTCTCATCAAATCTTGTTACTTCTCTTATGCACACCTTTAATACTTCAACCAAAACCCTAACAATTTAATCCTTCAAATTACATCATCTTAACATTGTGATCAACATTTTATGATTTGTGATGATGCAAGCTCAAACTAACTATACAAAATCTTGCTAAATATATTATAGTGAGAATTAACACATTATATTATATTATAATATATAATGTTATATTACAATTTTCTATAATTTAATATATTATCTAACATTACACCTCATTAGAATCACTTAAAAGGAACAAATAACAAAATTTTCTCAATATATGAATAATGTTCATTTTGGATGTAAAATTGTTATTTTTCTATTAGAAATGGTACAAAATAGCATATTTTTGTGTTGCTTCTTGGTGTGCCATGAATTTGGCCAAATTCTTCCATCTCAACCTTCTAATTAACATTTTTGTTAGTTTTGACCCAATGTATTATAACAAAAGTAAAACATACTAAAATGTACAATAACATTTAGTAACACACCACCACATTCATATATATGTGAAGTTACATTGTTATGTACATTATATTTTAATTTGCTTTCATATAATATATTATCTTACATTACACCTTAAAATGAATCATTTTAAGAAAACAAATTAAAAATTTTTTTAAATAATGAACATTTATTTTGGATGCAAAAATCCAATCTTTTGATTAAATGACACACCATAGAAAATCCCCAATGATTTTTTCTTAAATCTTACCTTAAATTTGGCCAAATCCTATCATCTCAGCCTATAAATCAGTATTTTTATAAATTATACCAATCCAAACTCTACTACATCATACTATAATAAACTAAAATATGCTAAACAACAAGTAGTAATACACAATAGTATGTTATAATGTATGATTCTACATTATGTTATGGCATCCTATATTATAATACACTATAACATATTATACTATATTATATTGCATATCACATCACAAGGGATTGTTTAAGATAGAAAATCATAAAGTTAGTCTAAATAATAAAAAATATATATTTTAGTCGTATCACTTACATATTTTAAATTGAAATAATATATTATAGTGCCATGCTCTACCTATTATGAATTTCAAATTCCACCATTTAAAAGTCTAATTCAACATTTTTATAAATAATGCTAGTGTAGGCTCGATTGCATGATGGTAAAATACTAAAAGAATTTAAAATGCGTAGAATAATATGTTATGATATATGATGCAATACTATGCTACAATATATAATATTTATTTTGAACATAAAATCTTATTTTTTAGACTACAAGTAGCATAGCACACCTTTGGTACTACAACCTAGTTCCCAATTCAAATTTAACAAATTTCATCATCTAATTTATTAAATCAATATTTTTATGATTTATATTAATATAGCCTATAGGGTACAATACCATAATATACTAAAACATTTCAAAACATCTTATAACATCCAAAAACACATCACTACATGCTCAAATATATGATGCTACATTATACTATAATATATGGTAATATAATATGATTTAGGGTTAGGGTTTAGGGTATTCAAATCTCTAACAGTCAAGGGAATGTCTCTTGAAGACATTTTCTTTAGCGACCATAACTATGTTAGGATCAGGTCATTCTTTAAATATACTCCTAATGACATCTTTATTTAAGGTTTAGGGTTTAGGGTTTATAGTTAAGCTTTTGGGTTAATTTAGTGTTTAGTGTTAGTTTAAGGTTTAGGGTTTAGGGTTTGGGGTTTAGGGTTTGGGGTTTAGGGTTTAAGGTTTAGGTTGTATGTTTTAGGGTTTAGGGTTTATGGTTTTAGGGTTTAGGGTTTAGGTTTATGGTTTAGGGTTTAGGGTTGAGGGTTTTGGTTTTAGGTTTAGGGTTTAAGTTTTAGTTTAGGGTTTAAGGTTTTTTTAATAGAGAACAAATTCAGATTCAACATTTCTTCTTTTTGATTTCATCAATGAAGTAGCACCCTAAGTTTTCTAAGACACGAGCGATGACATAGTTCAAAAATTAGCACCCATAGAGCAAATAAAAAACCCTAGGTAAGTAGAATCTCTTCTACTACAAAGACATAGTTCCATAAGCACAGATCAGATCGATCATTCTTTAGTTTCTCTAATTTCCATCAACCACCCTTGCCTCTTGAATAGTAGGATCCGCCAACATATCTCCAATCTCTCCCTTCGCCACCACCATGGTTGGAACCTCCGTCGCTCCTCCCACATCAATAACCACAACTTATTTGACCACCACCTCTATATCCACCAACACCTCTATATCCCCCACCACCACTGCGATAATCACTGCCTCTGCCTTTACCTCCATCGCTAGATCTAGATTGAGCCAAGTTGACAGTAATGTTCTTGCCATCAAGGTTCTGCCCATTCTTAGGGTTTAGGGTTAGTTTAAGATTTAGGGTTAGTTTAGGGTTTAGGGTTAGTTTAGGGTTTTATGGTTTGGGATTTTTTTTTTTTTGGGGGAACCCCATGTAAGGGAATTTTATTGCCACAAAAAGAGGGTTACAAGGTCCTTAAAGGGGATAAACTCCAGAACTATTGCTCAAAGAGCTACAATCGTCTAGGAGTAAATCCCCAATCTAAGTACAACCAAAAGCAAAGAAAAATAAAGCAATCAAAAGATACAAATTGATTAACATAATAAGCCAATGGAAGATTAGGGCCAGTGCTCTGCAGGATGGGAGAATCCATGACACTCTGGAGCAAACTTACAAGAGGACAAGAGAGAAGCACCTACAAGAATGTAAACAAAAAGAAGTTAGAGCAGTTAAGGTAGTACAGACAAAATGATAACTGAAAATTGCATAATCTAAGAATGATTGTAAAGAGTTGTGATAAGAAGGCTCGTCACACCAAGTCAAGTAGGCAAATATGAGCATCCAGACTTCAGCAGAAGGGTTACATCACAAGAGCTACTACCAAACCAAAAGGGAGTGAAATCATCACAGCCATCATAGCCAACAAACCTGTATTGCATCCATTTGTTAAAAGTCTTGATATCCTTAGTACCTGCAAATATAATCAAAACCATATAATGTAGATAGAGTCAGCAAAAGCCAGAATGAGAAAGGGGTTCCCATCCTGGAAATAAGACCCGATATAAGACACCATGTCAATGAATACCCAGCACCAATACAAGAAGTTCATCATATTTAGCATTAAGCAGCAAGCTCATAAAAGTCTACCCATTCAGATAGAGCATGATAAGGTTTGAATATGAATTAGTTAAGATCTTCTTAACAGTGGTCTACATTAGTCTAACAAAGCTAGGCAAAAGATAAGAGAGGCAAGAAATAAAATGGTTTTTAGGTTAGCTGAAAAGCCCATAAGCTGCAAACAACAAATAGTCAACACGACATTGCCAAATAATTAAGTCAAGAAACCGAAGTCAAGAAAACCCCGTGCCAATCAATTACAAGAAGTAAATCAAATGGCTGGAAAAAAAAGAGATAGTAAAATGGTAGAGAGCAGCCCCACCACAAAACATTCCAGAAGAGATAATCGAGCAAAATACAGTAAAGTTGCTTAGAAGTAAATAGTAATCCAGCCAAAAGCAATGATAAAACCACCGGTAAGAATAATCCAACTATCTATAAAAGATAAAATAGTGAATAAGAGGTAAAGTGAAGAGTACTCATGATCCCATGTTCTCATCAAAGCCAAGAGAGGGAAATAACAACAGAAAGATCAGGAATAACCCATATATTAGCAACAAAATAAGACATAAAGAAAACTAAGAGCACTTGCTGAACAAGGTACTCTAAAGACCAAAAACCAACAATGGAGGCAATGATACAATTCTGTTCCTGCAAAGAGATATTAAAGTAGACATGGGATTTCACAAACAGCAAAGTAACAGCAATAAGGAAGGTTGTAGCCATTTGATGCTCAACAGCTATCCTACCTTGGACAAAAAATTAAGTCGAAGGAGCAAGAAAGGCAAAACCCACACTGCCTATCTACAAGAAAATAGTAGGAATGAGCGAAGTAGTAGATAAGGAGGGATAGGTAATGAGCCCCCCCACCACAAGCCAATTAAGAGACATTCAAGGCAAATAGTTCAAGAGAGATTGCTCATTAATCCAATTACCAAGGATAATGACAAGAATAACTGTGAGGTTGGCCAATAACCCACTATGCATATAAGATAAACCATTGATTAAGTTCAAGCGCAGTAAGAATGATCTTCAATTTTTGTTCCCATCATAGCATGAGGGAAAACAATAAAGGTAGAAGACCAATAGCATCCTGTGAGCAAAGAAAGACAAAAGAAAAAAATAAAGAAAACTTGTCAAGGTACTCAAAATTCCAAAACCAACAATGGAGACATTGTTATAGTTCTTTACACCTATTAAGAAAAGCAATCTTTAAGAAAAAGATATAAAATAGAGAATGAATGAGTTCAAGTAATTCCCACCTGAGTAAATAGTAGTACCCACAACCTCAAAGAAAGGCGTAATGAAAACCATTAAGTAACTCCAAACCGCCGAAATGGGAAACAAATCCAAATAGCAAGATTGACGAGCCTCAAGGGTCCATATCAACCAACAACTAAGAAAGGAGGTATCAACAAGTTGACCATAGGAAAAGCCAATAAGAGTATAAAGGTGCATAAAATGGATCCCATAATAAAAGAGAAAAATTCTGACTATGGAAAACAGCACCAGGATATAAACAACAATGACATGTGGGATCAAAAATAGCCTAACTGATAATAACACGCTTGGAAAATCGAGATCAAAAATAACCATAAATCACAAAGACAACAATTTGGAAATAGTCCCAAAACCAATGACTAGCATTGAAAGGAATAACAAGACCTTTCCGATCAAAAAAATACTAGCAACAGGCCTAATGAGAGGGTAAACACAAGAAACCAAAAGAGAAGCCAACATGAAAACCCATTCTTGGAGCAAGAGAAGACAACCAAAGAAAAAACAAATTATCTTCGATAAGAAAGAAAAGAGATTAAGGCCCCAATCTCAAACATCCTACAAAAGGATCAATAAAATAGTAACAATCAAGAAACTCCATCCAAGTCAAAAAAATAAACAGTGCAGAAAGAAACAACAGAATGCCAGAGATTCCACCCAAGCAAAGTAAAAAAAAACATAAAAAGATAACCAAGAAGTAATATCAAAGTTCTAATAAGTCAAGGGTAATGAGGTCAATAGTAAGAAAACTGCAAAAAAACAACCATGTGGAAGAAAAGAAGAAAGCCCCACAACAAGATCCCACCAAAGGAACCTCGAAAATGGATTCCAAAGATAGCATCTGAATGGGGTCCAAATTCCAAATAGACAACCAAGAAGATAAATATCAAAAGGCCAAAAAACCTCTTCATGTAAAAAAAAATAAAAGATAAATAAAAGGAAAATGTCACAAGCTAGAGTCAAAGAGAATATCACCAAGATCTAATGGGGAGACAAGCAAGATGTCAAAAGCCACCAGAATTATTTTCGTGTAAAATCCAACAACCTAATAGTAAATCATCAAAATAAATATTGCAACCAAAGATAGTGAACACTAATACAATGCATAGAAACAACATAGGTAACTAAGATGCTCCAAGCAAGAATATCTTTGAGAAACAAGAAGGTAAAATTAATCAAGAGCTAAACCCATCAAAATAAATATCTCCATCCAGCAATGATTAAGCCCCCTAGGATTAGGAATGAAGGCAGCATTGATATTAAAATCCCAAATAGGATTGGTGTTATAAAACCAATAGCAGCTAACACATAGCTCAACAAAATTCCAATGCAGAGTATTAGTATGCACATAGCTCAACAATAACCCTTTATCGTAAATGCCAAAAGCAGAGCTCCAAATAAAGGAGAAGCTATTAAAACACCAAATCATGACATAGAGGTCAAGACAAGTAAGTCCATGTGAAGCATCCATAAAAGACACAAAAGGAACAAGCCATAAAATAAAGAGGCATACGATAAAAGATGAATAAATAAGATACATAAAAAAGGTTAGATTAAGTTGAGATAAGGAAACCCAGAATTATCCAAGTTAACCAGCCCACGCAAGTGTTTGGGTAAGGTGATTTGATCAAAGAAGATGATACCATATCTAGCACCTGGCAAGGTAGTCACAAGCATTTCCTTCACGCCAAACATGAGTGATGTTAAAATTTAATTGGGAAAGAAGAGCTCTAGTTTGCTTGAGGAGGTAGTAAAGTCGCTCATCTTAGTGGAAGTCAAAAGATCAATAGCAGAAGAGCATCCACCTCAATCCAAATATTGAGCCATCCATTTTGGAGGCAAATCTCAAGAGCTTTGTAGACTGCCATAAGCTCAGAAAATGGGACAGTGCAGGAAATAAGGGGATAAGCAAAAGCACATAGTACTATACCCTTAGAGTTCCTGAAAATGCCACCACAAACTTATTAAGAGATAGAGCCATCGATTAATTTTAATAATATGGTCAAGAGGTTTTTCCAATAGACAATCTTGTCATTGAATAAGGTTGGCAAGTGTTAAAGCCAGCTTATTGGCCACAATTTAAATCCTTTGAATTGTCTATACGAATGAGAGATTGGCTTTAAACAAGTCATGAATTTTGTTTTAGTTCTAGCAATAATCCTCACGTGGTTCATAGGGATCCCATGATGTTTTGCATCATTACGGTCCATCCATATGAACCAGATAAGAGTGATAGCAATGATGACTTTAACGTGACCATTAATAGTATTATCAAAATAGACTTCAAGAAGTTGATATAAAGTAAGAGAGCCATTGAAATTGATAGTGTTAAAAAGATCATCATACCAAATCCAAAGTTTAGAAGCAATGGCCCCATTAACAAAAACATGATTAACATTCTCAATATGGAAACAACATTGACATTTAGAGGGTAAATGGAACCCTTTACCCCACAACAAGGAATCAACAGGGATAAAAATTTTCAGAATACGCCAAGTAAGAACAGAGTAAGAAGTAGGGATATTGTTATTCCAAAGTTTGGAGAACAGACGAATCATGAGTATCTTTAATGTGAAGCCACACATTTTTGAGGTTGAAATCACCATTATGTGAGAGCTTAAAGAGAATCTGGTCTTGATTATGTGGAGTGATAGGACTATTAGTAACCATATTCAAGAAAGTAAAAGGGATAAAATCAGCAAGCTTACTATTGTTCCGCTTATTGTTATGCCAAAGAGTTTACTCTAATGGAATGGGTGGAGAGTAAGTCATCAATGGATCCACATCCACTCCAGCTTATCTTGCCAAAAGAAAGAAGTGCCGAGTTAATGCCCCAAAAAATTAAGGTTATGCATCCCATTTGACAGAACAAAGTCTTTTCCACAGGAGAATCACCCTTTAAAGGGACAAATGGGGTGCTTACCCGCAATATTTAGCCAAGAAATTAGCCCAAAGACTATGATTACTCCTAAAATTCCACCGAGTTTATAGGAAAAGGCATTGATAGCTTCTTTTATGGATTTACAACCAAGACCACCTTCGTCAAAAGTGCCACAACTTTTAAACCAAGAGGTCCAGTGCATTTTTTAAGAAGAGGTATTGGAGCCCCAGAAAAATTTGTTTAGGAGATGCTCAATTTTGTTGATGATAAAAATGGTCGGCACAATGGTTTGGATGAGATATAAAGGCATGGAATTAAGAGTGCTCTTAATCAAGGTAAGCCTACCACCAAAAGAGAGTAAATGAAATTCCCAAACCAAAATTTTTTTAGAAATTTTCTGAATAAGGTCATCAAAAAGATGAGATCTTTTCTGGCTTTTAAAAAGTGGAGATAAGTAATGGGAAGTTGACTTTGCTTAAAATTAGTAATTGAGATTTGATTTAGTCTATTGGTAGAATCTTAGTTGAGGGAATAAAACAACATTTTCTTTCATTAAGGAAGAGACCACTAACTTTGCCAAAATCATTTAAGAGATTCTTAATAGTTTTAACATGTTGAAGAGAGGCATTGCGTAAGATTATAAAATCATCGAAAGCTAAGATGAGAAAGGGAAACCACCATGACTTTTATAAACCAAGTTAGGTTTTAATGAAAAGATCATTGAGGCTCCTCGAAAGATATTCAACAATAATGATAAAAAGAGAAGGAGAAAGAGGGTCACCTTGATGCAAACCATGGCTCGAAGTAAAGAAACCAAGGGACTCACCATTTATGATATAGAAAACCGACATTGTGATACAACTTTTATAAGCCGATAAAATTATCGAGAAACCAAACAAATGTAAGATTTGAAAGAGGAAATCCACAGAGAGGTTGTCAAAGGCTTTAGAGATGTCCGCTTTGAAGAGAATATTATCTCCTCGGAAGAAACATCAATGTCATGAACCACTTGAGGAAGAATATTATCGATATGGCTCTATTTTAAAAGCCGCTTGGTTGGGGAGATGATTTTAGGAAGGGGGCTAATCCTATTATTAATTAATTTAGCAATGAGTTTTAAAAAAAGGTGCAAAGACTAATAGGTCTAAAATCACCAAGATTTAGATTGTTGGTTTTGGGAATAAGGACAAGAAGTACTTGCAAAATATCTGGGAATAGAGCTACCATCAAAGAAATCAATAACAGCATCAACAAGATCGATTTAATAAAAGGCCAACAATGTGAAAGAAATGAGTCATAAAACCATCGTACGCAAATCAGATTTATGCTATTGAGAGTACTACTAATCTCCGCTTCTGAGGGATGCATAGTGAGCAAATGGTTATCCTCATTGCTAATCATAAAAGGGATTAGATGGGTGTTGGAGGGGGTTTCTAATGAAGGATTAGAGTTTAATAAATTTTGAAAATGATGTATGATAGATTCCTTAATTTCATTATTATCAGTTATCTAGCCATCATTAGAGTTCTTAATTTTCTTAATCGAGTTTAAAGCTTTCCGGTTATTGCAAATAGCATGGAAATACCTAGTGTTTCCCGCCATCGAATATGTTTGCTAGTGGCTTTTTTATGCCAATAGGTTTCCTCCATATTTTGGTAATTAATCAAGATCTTTGCAATGCTCAACTTATCTTATCGATCGCTAAGACATCTTCAACAGAACAAACCACTTGTTCCATAGCTTTAAGATTGGTAAAAAGATTTTTAAAAATATGCTTATTCCACCAATTGAGGTTTTGTTTAAGCCTCTTGAGCTTAAGCCAAAACTAAATCATGCCTTTAATGGAATTATCTGGGTGAATGATCCATCCAATTAGGAAAACAACATTAGTGAAATGCCATGTTGGGTCCACATATTTTGGAATCTAAAAGGTGAGGGAGTAGAAGGGTTAAGGGGAGTTTTGATAGAGATCAAAAGAGGAGCATGATCAAATGCTCAAATAAGTAAGAGGCCATTGATTGATCCAAAGAGAATTAAAGAGGGTCCCAAGATACCGCCAAAGTCTAGAGTTATGCCACGTGTAATCGCACTCAAAAAACCAATGTCAATCGACAATCTAGATCATATTAGAAGTCTTCCATGGAATGGAGGTTAGGAGAACATCCTCCCTCCTTCAAGAAGCAATGATAGTGTTGAAATCACCCCCAACCAGGAAGGTTAACAGGAGGCTAAGGTTCTTAAGTGATTCCAGGATGTTCCTACCGGCTCTATTACAAGAAGCATAGATAAAGGAACCAAAAGCCAAAAACTCACCTAATGAGATTTTAACATTAACTAATTGATTAAGATCATCGATGATGGAAATGGTGATGGAATTATTCCAAAAATACTAAATTTTATTATTAAGATTGAAGAAGAAATTTTGAAGTCCAAGCGATCTGGCAACATGGGTAATCTTGGAATAGTTAATGAAAGGCTCAATAATAATAAGAAATTTGATGTTATGAGTGTGACAGAGGCTCCTAACACGGTTATGGATAGGGAGAGTCCCACAACCCCGGATATTCCAAATAAGAAAATTAATCATAAAAAAAACCAAAAAGGAAAAGGTAAGGAAAAAAAGAAACACAAAAAGGAAGAGAGGAGGACATAATTATTTGTGAGGTGTTAGAGAAGAACATGTGGTTCTAGTGAAGTTATTATTAGTCATTTTGGCTTTATAAGATTTTTTTAATAATAGTTTGGAAGGGTCTATAAGTATCCAAAGTATCTCCATAAAAGGGATTGGTTTTGGTATCCGAATAGAGTAGTATCAATATTTTAGTAGTGATTTCTCCTTCTTCAGTATCAGAGTTAGAATGAGAAATTTGGATTGCCTGAGTATCACTCTGTAGAGAAATAGAAGGGGAGGTTCTTGCACCATTAATAGTATAAATATCATTTTCATTGCCATGATGCATATTCAGATTTTGGTCTGACACCAAAGGATCAACATTATTTTGATCCAATATAAGATTTCCATTCAAATTATCATTAAGATTCAAATGAAGCAAAAGATTATCATGAGAAGCCAAATTATTACAAGTAGGAATAGTGCTAGGTAAGTTATCATTAGTTTCTGCAGACACCTCAATAGTAGTATTTATACCAAGCTCAGAATGTTTTTCATTAAACAAATCAGTAATAAAGGGGTAGGTGTAGGAGGATGAACGACAAGTATTTTAGGCACATAAGCTAACTTATTGGTTTTCCAAAGAGAGGCATTAGTATCCTGTGGTATATTCTTTTAAGGTTAGGGTGTAGCACAAAGCATTCAGAATGGTCATGACCATGGATCTTACAAAGGAGTGCAAAAGATAGGAAATTTTCAAATTCTACTTTCGATATCAAATTGAACCAATCCAAACTTCTTTGGGGTATTTTGGTAATGTCAATCTCAACCAAGATGCAAACAAAATGGTCGAGATCTAGAGTTTGATCAATTTGAAGGGGTCTACCAAATAAAGCCCCAACCAACTTGGTGAGTAACATAGAATTCTCATGTTGGGAAAAGCAAGCCAAAAGGAACAATGGATTCTCTTTGACATCAAAAAGGTGACCATTTCAAGAGCCATTTGACAATTATACAAAAATAGGATCGAAGCAAAGACTCAAGAATAATCTAAATCATTTGATAACCGAATGAGGATATGTCGAGGATCAATCACAATAGAAGACTCCCAAAAGCTTTAAGCTATGGAAGAAAGATCGATATTATCTAGAGTAGGGCAGAAAGAGTATTTACCAACCAAAGAGAACTCAAAAGGCTTAGCTAATTTCTCCACATCCTGGTCAGAACACATGACAGCCAGTAATCCATGGAAAGAGGTTGAAATTAAGTTAATCGAGGCATTAGAGCAAGGGATCTTACCAGAAAGAGCATCCTTAAAGGACTTGACAGCAGGCGCATTAACAGTTGCAATCGGATCCAAAATACCTTTAGGGTTAGAGGTTAAAGCGCATCCAGAGTGTGAGTTGGAGGATGCCTCCTCGCCATTGAACGATCTAGTGAGAATCACATAAGCAATCAGAGGAAGCTCAAATAAGCAATAAAATAGCGATCACGATCGGGTGACCCATATCCCAAAAGAACCTGAACACAAAAAAAATCGCCAGAGGGAGTGAGAGAGGAGCATGATTTTTTTTTGGTTTAGGATTTATGGTTAGTTTGGTTTTATGGTTTTAGGATTTAGGGTTTAAGGTTGTGGTTTAGTTTTTAAGGTTTAGGGTTTGGTTTAGGGTTTGAGGTTTTAGGTTTAGGGTTTAGGGTTTATGGTAAGTTTTTGTAGGCATGTGTCAGTAGAGGGTTTAGTGTATTTTTTGGTTTAGGGCTTAGGTTTTAAGCAAACTAGTATGTTTAGGTTTATTTAATTTTATTTATTTGAGTTTATTTTAATTTTTTTTATTTAAGTTTATTTTTTATTTTTCAGTTTAGTTTATTTAATTTAGTTTAGGTTTTTTATTTTAGTTTATTTTCTAGACTCAGGTTTATTTTTAATTGAGTTGAATTTTTATCTTATTTTAAATTTTTTTTATTTAATTTTTTATTTTTAGGTTTAGATTTAGGGTTTTATTTTATTTATTTAGGTTTAAATTTTAGGTTTATTTTTAAGTTTTATTTTTTTAGTTTAGGTTTAGGTTTAATTTTAGTTTATTTTATTTTATTTAGTTAAGGTTTGGTTTTAGGTTTAGGTTTAGTTTATATTAGATTTAGGTTTAGGTTTATTTTATTTTATTTATTTATTTTTTATTTTAGGTTTAGGTTTTCTTAGTTTAAGGTTTAGGTTTTATTTTTTATTTATTTTTAGGTTTTAGTTTTAGGTTTACTTTTTTAGGTTTATGTTTTTATTTAGTTCTTATTTTATTTTTATTTTATGCTTAGATTTTATTTTATTTAGGTTTTTAATCTTAGGTATATTTTATTTTTTAGTTTAGTTTAGGATTTTATTAATTTATTTTAGTTAATTTTAATTTTTTGTTTTATTTTTTTTAGGTTTATGTTTAGTATTATTTAGTTTTAATTTAATCTTTTAATTTTATTTTATTTAGGTTTAGGTTTTATATCTTATTTTATAGTTAGGTTTAGGTTTTAGGTTCAGGATTTAGGATTTAGGGTTTATCTTGATTGGCATAGGTGTCAGTTTAGGGTTAGAGCTCAGTTTTTAGAGTTTTTAGGTTTGGCTTAGGGTCTAGTCAGGGTCTGGTTGGGCCTGGGATTTCAGTGTTTAGTAGTTGAGGGGTCAACATCTGGCTCAGGGTTTAGGCCCAGTTTTATTTAGGAGGGTTGGGGTTGTTTAGGGATGGCTGGTGGGCTCAGGTTAGGTAGGTAGGCTCAGTGGCCTGGGGTTAAGTTTAGGCTTTGTGGCTCAGGTTATTAGGGATGTTTAAAGGTTAGTAGGGATCATGGTAGTTGTGGTCATTTGGCCTAGGTTTAAGATTTTAGTTTATTTAGGTTAGTCTTGGTTTAGGTCATAAGGAAGATTTTTTAAAAATAAGAAAGCATTAGTTTATTTAGTTTATTTGGTTTATTTTTTTAATTAGTTTTTATTTTATTTATTTTATTTAGTTATTTTATTTTAATTTAGTTTGGTTTTATTTTTTTTATTTATTTTATTTTTTTTGGTTTTATTTTAGTTTATTTTATAGTTTAAGGTTAAGCTTATTTTTTAGTAGTTTTATTTTATTTAATCTTATGTTAGGTTTTATTTTTTTATTTTATTTTTAGGTTTTATTTTGTTTTTAAGTTAGTTTAGGTTTTCATTTTAAGTTTATTTTTTAGTTTATTTTTTAGTTTTAGGTTTAGGTTTAGGTTTTTATTTTAGTTTATTTTTTAGGCTTTATTTTAGTTTAGGTAGTTTATTTTAGTTTATTTTATTTTAATTAGTTTAGTTTAGGTTTTTTTTTTAAATTTAGGTAGTTTTTTTTATTTTAGTTTCATTAATTTTAGTTTAGGTTTAGGTATTTATTTTATTTATTTAGTTTAGGTTTTTTTTTTTATTTTAGGTTTATTTTAGTTTAGGTTTATTTAGTTTATATTTTATTTTATTTTATTTTTAGTTTTAATTTTATTCAAGTTTTTATATTTAGGTTTATTTTATTTTTTTTAGTTTAGTAGTTTCATTTAATTAATTTAGTTTATCTTTTACTTTAATTTAATTATTTTACATTTAGTTTTAGGTTTTATTTTAGGTTTTATTTTATTTATTTTATTTTATTTTAGGTTTAGGTTTTTATTATTTTAAGTTTATTTACTTTAGGATTAGGTTTTAGATTTTTTTATAAGTTTTTATTTTATAGCTTTTTTCATTAGGTTTAATGTTTAGTTTTAGGTTCATGATTTTAAAGTTTAGTTTAGGTTTATTAGGGTTTTTTACTTTTTATTTCTTATATTTTATTTTAGTTTATTTTATTTTTTTTATTTTAGTTTATTTATTTTTTTAGTTTTATATTTATTTTATTTTTAGATTTAGTTTAGTTTAAGTTTTAGTTTTAGGTTTATTTTAATTTTATTTCTTGGTTAGTATTATGTTTTATTTTTACATTTAGGTTTAGATTTTTTTTTTTTTTTTAGGTTTTAGGTTTTATTTACTTTAGCTTTATTTTAGTTTAGGTTAGGTTTTTTTTTAGTTTTATTTTGTTGGGTTTTAGGTTTATTTTATTTAGGTTTTTATTTTATTTTAGTTTAGTTATTTAAGTTTAGGTTTTAGTATATTTTTTATTTTATAGTCTTTTAGTTTAGGTTTAAGTTTTATTTTTATTTATTTTAGGTTTTATTTTTAGGTTTATTTTTTTTAGTTTTTTTAGTTTTTTATTTTTTTATTTTATTTAGTTTATTTTATTTTAGTTAATTTTATATTATTTAGGTTTTTATTTTTTTTAGTTTAGTTTATTTTATTTATTTATTTTAGTTCATTTATTTTTTTATTTTATTTTCTTTAGGTTTATCAGGTTTATGTTTAGGTTTTAGTTTAGATTTATTTTATTTTATTTTTTTATTTTTAGTTTATTTATTTATTTTATTTTGGTTTTTATTTAGTTTAGCTTTTTTTATTTTTAGTTTTATTTGGTTTATTTATTTTAGTTAATTTTTATTTATTTAGGTTTAGTCTATTTTTTTTAGTTTTTTTTTTTTTTTTAGTTATTTTTATTTTATTTTTTTTTGTGGGTTTTTTTAGTTTAGGTTTTATAGTAAGTTTTAGTTTAGTAGAGTTTAGGTTTTGTTAGTTTCAAGTTCAATGGGTTTGTGGTTTTGGTTTTAGTAGAGAACAAATTTAGATTAAATATTTTATTTTGATTTCATCAACCAAGAACACCCAAGTTTTCTAAGACACAAGCAACCACATAGATAGGTGATGCTTTATTAAGAAAACCCTAGATAATTAAAACCATCGCTACTGTGAAGACAAAGTTCCATAAGTAGTAGATCAGATCGACTATTTTTCAATATCTCTAGTTCCCATCAAAATCACCCCGGCCTCTCGAGTAGTGGGATCCACCATCATATACTCGATCATAGAGAAAATCAATAACCACCACCACCGCCTTCACCTTCACCATGATCTGAAGTGGTGATGATGTTTCATGGTTACTTTAGGTTTAGGTTTATTAGTTTTAGGGTTTATATTTATTTTAAATTTATTTAGTTACTTAGGTTTAGGTTTAGGTTTGGGGTTTAAAGGTTTAGTTTAAAGTATAGGATTTTCTTTGGGTTTTAAGATTTACGCTTGTGGGTTTAGTATTTTGGTTTTTGTTTTAGTTTAGATTTAGGGTTTAGTGTTTATTTACTTTTAGGGTTTTGATGGTTTAGGGTTTATGGTTAGTTTTATGGCTTTAGAGCTTTAGTTTTGGGTTTTAGGTTTAAGTTTTTTTGAGTGGATTTAGGTTATTGTGTCAGGTTCTTTTAGTGTTTAATAGTAGTTTAAGTTAGTTTGAGTGTTGGGTTTAGGGTTTAGGATATTTTAGGTTTAGTTGTAGGTCAGGTTTTAGGGTTTAGTTTTTGGGTAGGGTTTAGGTTTAAAAAAAATTAAGAATCATCAAGTTTAGGTTTATTAAGTTTATTTATTTTTTGGTCATTTTTTTCATTTGTTTTATTTTATTTTGAGGTTTATTTTGAGGTTTATGTTTATATTTTAATTTAATTTTATTTATTTTAGGTTTATTTTATTTTATTTTACATTTAGTTTTATTTTATATATTTTTATTCTTAGGATTGTTTTATTTTAGTTTAGTTTAGGTTTTAATTATTTTATTTTAGTTTTTTATTAGTTTATTTTTTTTATTTTTTTAGTTTAGGTTTTAGTTTAGGTTTTATTTTATTTTATTTTCTTATTTTATTTAGGTTTAGGTTTAGTTGAAGGTTTTTTTGATTTGTGGGTTTTTAGGTTTAGTTTTAGGGTTTTTGGGTTAGGGTTTTAAAAAAAAATTAAGTAAACTAGTAGGTTTAGGTTTATTTAGTTAATTTTTTTATTTATTTTAGTTTATTTTATTTTATTTATTTTTGTAAGGTTTATTTTTACTTTTATTTAGTTTAGTTTATTTATTTAGTTTAGGTTTTTTATTTTAGTTTATTTTTAGGTTTAGGTTTAGGTTTAGGTTTAGGTTTAGGTTTACTTTTTAGTTAATTTTTTAATTTTATTTTTTAGGTTTAGGTTTTATTTTTTATTTTTAGGTTTAGGTTTAAGCTTTTATTTTATTCTTTTAGGTTTAGGATTAATTTTTTTTATTTTAGGTTTAGTTTTATTATATTTTATTTAGGGTTTAGGTTTAGGTTTAGCTTTAGTTTATTTTAAGTCTAAGTTTAGGTTTTATTTATTTTAGTTTAGTTTATTTTAGTTTAGGTTTTGGTTTATTTTTTTTAATTTTAGGTTTAGTATTTTTTTAGTTTAGGGTATAGGTTTTATTTTATATTTATTTTTAAGTTTATTTTTAGGTTTACATTTTTATTTTATTTTATTTTATTTTTATTTTAGGATTAGTTTTTATTTTATTTAGGTTTTTAATTTATTTTTTTTAGTTTAGTGTAGGTTTTTATTTATTTTAATTTAATTTTATTTTTATTTTTTTGTATTTTCTTTTTAGGTTTAAGTTTAGGTTTAGGTTTTTATTTTATTTTATTTTGGTTAATTTTTTTTAATTTGTTTATTTTATTTTTTTTAGTTTAAGTTTAGCTTTTTAAGGTTTAGGGTTAGTTGAGGTTTTGGGGTTTGGGATTTAGGGTTTTGGGTTTGGGGTTTAGGTTTTAGGATTTAGGGATAAGGGTTTAGGGTTTAGGTTTTAGGGTTTAGGGTTTAGGGTTTAGGGTTTTAGGGTTTACGATTTTTAGGGTTTAGGGTTTTTGGTTTTTTTTAACAAAGAACAAATTCAGATTCAACATTTCTTCTTTTTGATTTCATCAACCAAGTAACACTCCAAGTTTTCTAAGACACAAAGATGACATAGATAAAAAATGAGCACGCTAGTGCAAATCAAAACCCTAGATAACTAGAACAGTCTTATAAAGACCGTTCCATAGCGATTGATTGGATCAAGTTCTTGATTTCTCAGGTTCCCATCAAAACCACCCTGAGTAGTGGGATCTAGCATCATATCCCGGATCTCTCCTTCTGCCACCACCACGGTTGTAACCTCTATCGCTCCTCCTACTTCCACCCCTACTCCGACCACCTCCATCCACCAATACCTCTAGATCTCTAACCTACTATAATGCATACATCCTTCACCTCCACCACGGATCTGTATGCCTAGTTGATGGTGATGTTCGTCAGGTTCCATTCTTAGGGTTTAGGTTTTATGTTTTAAGTTTTTTTTTTATAATTTATTTAGTTACTTTAGGTTTAGGTTTAGGGTTTGTGGTTTAGGGTTAGGGTTTAGTGTTTTAGGGTTATGGTTTAGGGTTTAGAGTTTTAGGGTTAATGCTTTTAAGGTTTAGGTTTTAGGGTTAGGGTTTAGGGTTTTAGGGTTTTAGGGTTTACTATTTTAGTGTTTAGGGTTTCAGGTTAGGGTTTAGGGTTTAAGCGTTTAGGGTTTAGTGTTTAGGCTTCAAATTTTAGGGGTTTGAGGGTATAGGGTTTAGGGTTAGCTTAGGTTTTAGGTTTTAGGGTTTAAGGTTTTAGGGTTTAAGGTTTTGAGTTTAGGGTTAGTTTTGGGTTTAGTGTTTAGGGTTTTGGGTTTAGGGTTTTAGAGTTTAGGGTTTAGGATTAGGGTTTAGGGTTTAGGGTTTTGTGTTCAGTGTCTAGGCTTTAGGGTATAGGTTTTTTAAAAAAAAATTAAGTAAACCAGAAGGTTTAGGTTTATTTAGTTTATTTTATTTTTATTGTAGTTTATTTTAATTTGTATTTTAATTTAGGTATATTTTTTAATTTTATTTTGATAATTTAATTTATTTTAGTTTAGATTTTTTTTATTTTAGCTTATTTTTTAGGTTTAAGTTTATTTATTAATTGAGTTTACTTTTATTTTATTTTTAGGTTTAGGTTTTATTTCTTATTTTTAAGTTTAGGTTTAGGTTTTTATTTTCTTTTTTAAGGTTTAGATTTTAGGTTTATTTTTAGGTTTTATTTTTAGTTTAGGTTTAGGTTTATTTTTAGTTTATTTTATTTTATTTTGTTTAGGTTTATTTAATTTTTTTAATTTTTATGGTTTATTTTACTTTTTATTTTTATTTATGTTTATTTTTATTTTTATTTATTTTAGGTTTGTTTATTTTACTTTAGGTTTTTTTTAGTTTATTTTTTAGGTTTAGGTTTATTTTTTAGTTGAGTTTTATTTATTTTTATTGTTTAGGTTTAGGTTTTATTTTTTATTTTTAGGTTTAGCTTTAGGTTTTTAACTTATTTTTTATGTTCAGATTTTAGGTTTTTTTTAGTTATATTTTTAGGTTTTATTTATTAGTTTAGGTTTAGATTTATTTTTAGATTATTTTATATTATTTAGTTTACATTTAGGTTTAGGTTTAGTTTACTTTAGGTTTAGGTTTAAGTTTTATTTATTTTAGTTTAATTTATTTTATTTTAAGTTTAGGTTTATTTTATTTTATTTATTTTATTTTTATTTTAGGCTTAGTTTTTTTTTTTAGTTTAGGGTTTAGGTTTTAGTTTTTTTATTAATTTTTTTGGTTTTATTTTATTTTTATTTTACATTTAATTTGTATTTTATTTAGTTTTTTATTCTTAACTTTAATTTATTTTTTTAGTTTAGGGTAGGTTAATATGTATTTTATTTTAGTTTATTTTTATTTGTTTGTTTGATTTTATTTTTAAGATTAAGTTTAGGTTTTAGTTAAATTTTTATTTTAATTTTTTTGTTTTTTAATTTTATTTAGGTTTAGGTTTATTGATTTATTTTATTTTTAGGTTTTATTTAGTTTAGGTTTAGGTTTCTAGGT
Organism: Cymbidium sinense; assembly: GCA_021442155.1. Classification (NCBI taxonomy): domain Eukaryota; kingdom Viridiplantae; phylum Streptophyta; class Magnoliopsida; order Asparagales; family Orchidaceae; genus Cymbidium; species Cymbidium sinense. The sequence goes on from JAKCPB010000380.1 coordinate 95,231, forward strand.
TTTTAGGGCTTAGGATTTAGGGTTTAGTGTTTATGGTTTAGGGTTTTAAGGTTTAGGGTTTAGGGTTAAGATTTAGCATTTTGGGTTTAGGATTTAGCGTTTAGGCTTTAGGGTTTAATGTTTGGGCTTTAGGGTTTAGGATTAGCTTAAGGTTTAGGGTTTGCTTAGGGTTTAGGGTTTAAGGTTTAGGGTTTAGGGTTTTTAGGGTTTAAGGTTTAGTTTAGGTTTAGGAGTTTAAGGTTTAGGGTTTAGGGTTTAAGGTTTAGGTTTAGGTTTAGGGTTTTAAGGTTTAAGTTTAAGGTTTAGGTTAAGTTTAGGTTAGTTTAGATTTAGGGTCGATTTAGTTTAGTTTAATTTTTTTAAATAGAGAATAAATTTAGATTCAACATTTCTTCTTTTTGATTTCATCAATCAAGTAACACACCAAGTTTTCTAAGACACAAGCGATGATATAGATAAAAAATGAGCACACATAGAGCAAATAAAAATTCCTAGATAATTAGAATCGTCTCTACTATAAAGACACAATTCCATAAGCAGTAGATCGGATTGGCCGTTCTTCAATTTCTCTCGCTCCCATCAGAACCACCCTGACCTCTCGAGTAGCGGGATGCCCCATCATGTCCCTGATCTCTCCCTCTGCCACCACCATGGGTGTAACCTCCATTGCTTTTGCTGCCTCCATAACCACCCTTTCAGCCACCACCTCCATATCCACGGCCTCTAGATCCCCAACCACCCTTTGTGATAAATGTCGCCGGCATGCCTCCATGCCAAATCTAGGCGAGCACGGTTGATGGTGATGTTCTTGTCGTCAAGGTTTTTCCCATTCTTAGTGTTTAGGTTTAGGTTTAGAGTTATTAGGTTTTAAAGTTTAGGTTTATTTTTAAATTTTTTTAGTTACTTTAGGTTTAAGTTTAGGGTTTTCGGTTTAGGGTTTAGGGTTTAGGGTTAGGGTTTAAGATTTAGTGTTTGGTGTTTAGGGTTTAGGTATTAGGATTTAGGGTTTTAGGGCTTATGCTTTTAGGGTTTAGGTTTAGCGTTTAGGATTTAAGGTTTAGGGTTTAGGGTTTAGGGTTGTTGGTTTAGTGTTGCAGGTTTAGGGTTTAGGGTTTAGAGTTAGTTTTAAGGTTTAATGTTTAAGGTTTAGGATTTAAGGTTTAGGATTTTTTTTAAATTATGTAAACTGGTAGGTTTAAGTTTATTAAATTTATTTTTTTATATTTTAGCTTATTTTGTTTTATATTTTTATCTAGATTTTTTTATATTTTTATTTATCTTAGTTTATTTATTTTAGGTTTATTTATTCTTGTTTAGGTTTTTTATTTTAGTTTATTTTTTAAGTTTAGGTTTAGGTTTAGGTTTATTTTTTAGTTGATTTTTATTTTTATTTTATTTTTAGAGTTTAGGTGTTTAAGTTTTTAGGGTTTATCTTTTAGGGTTTGTGGTTTTAGGGTTTAGGGTTAGGGTTTAGGGTTTAGGGTTTAGTGTTTAGGCTTTAGGGTTTAAGTTTTTTAAGGTTTAGGGTTTAGGGTTTAGGGTTTTATGTTTAGGGTTCAAGGTTTCAGTGTTTAGGGTTTAGGGTTTAGGATAATGGGTTTAGGGTTTATGGTTTATAGTTAGTTTTAGGATTAGGGTTTTTTTTTTATTTTTTTTATTTTATGGTTTAGGGTTTAGCATTTATGTTTTAATTTAGGTTTAGGGTTTAAGGTTTAGCATTTAGGTTTTAATTCATTTTTAAGGTTTAGGGTTTATTGTTTAGGGTTTCGAGTTTAGGGTTTCAGGGTTTAGGGTTTAGGGTTTAGGTTTTATGTTTTAGTGTTTATGCTTTTAGGATTTAGGGTTTAGGGTTAGGGTTTAGGGTGGGCTTCCTTAACTTCCAAACCCTCAACTTTTTAAGAAAAAAGTGGGGTTAGCTAAGGTTCCCAACTGATTCCTAATTGTTTTACATATAGACTTTGATTCACTTATGCTTTGCTTTGGAGCTCGATCTTCATCGATATCTTGCTCAAGTGTCACCTCCAAGGGAATCTACTACTTATAAGAGCTTCCTGGTGTGCTAACCATATAAGTCTCATCCTATGAACTAGATTCTAAGTCTATATAGATAGCAGTACTCACAGTAGTTGGGACATATCTTATTGGGTGGCAATAAGGAGGTTTTCCACCCACAGGGCCTCTAGCCTCTTCCTTTTGAGTGGAGTCAGGTCGTCCTACCCATATGTTCGAATGGTGTAACAAACTATGGGTGGAATTTAATGTTAGGCTTTACTTCCTCCTCCAAGTTTATTTTTGTTCCCTTATATTTTCTTTTCCATTTTATCTTTTATTTTCTTTTTCTTTTTCTTTTTCTTTTTCTTTTTCTCTTTACCTTTCTTTTTTTTCTTTTTCTTTTTTTTTAAACTTGTGGACTAAGTTTGTGAGAATAGACTATTTGATTTTGAGGGAGGTAGTAAGCCATATCCTCATATATGCTGACCTCATGAACTATAAATGGCTTGAGTTCTCCTTTGACATTAGGCATCTCCAAACTTCATACTTCATGAGAAGATGGAACTATGTTCTCATGTAATGGTCTCCCAAGCAAAGTGTTTAAATAGGTATCAGTATATAATGTGAAACATGGCTTGGTCTTCATCATCTATCCAACAGAGCATGCTGTTGACCTCACTTTTGGAGTGTAGATTCAATCTTCTAGACACTAAGACTTTCGTAGTCATAAGATACTTCTAACAAATATGTAAACACTTAACCTAAGCCTAAAAATATAGAAGGGGTAACCATAGGATTAGATTATGCCTTAGGGATTAGGATAATCCACCACCTACCCAAATACAATCCATGTTCACCTTCTCAAACCAAACCCCATGTTCAATTCAGGGCATCAAATTGGTCCAAATCCAAGCCTAAAATTATTGAAGCCCATGATCAAATCAAACTTGAAACCCTTTATGATAGGACTTTAAATCAAATCAATCCAAAATCAATTTATCTTCAATCATCTTTAAATATAAATCAAATACATTACATTCAAAACTAAATCAAATCAAACTTTAAATTAAATCAAAACCCTTCAATATGACCTATCCATGGACTTAGCTAAATCTTAATCCAAACTTGTAAATCATATTATCAACCATCTTCATAAATTTAATTGAAATATACATTTAAATCATCAAAACTAAATCAAACAAAACAAAATCAAACTAAGCCACATGACAAATCCATGGACTTAGCCAAATTCCTTCATTCCAAAATTCATTGATTCTTTTCTAATAAATCAATCATATTCATATTCACAAATATAAATAATTTTATCAAGCCAAAATCAACCCAAGTAAAACACCACTATTGACTTGAAATGTTTAAATGAACCAAAACTCATTTGAACAACAAACAATTGAATTTATATATCAATCCCAAATCAATATATAAACTCAAATCAAACTCAACCCAAAATCAAGCTAGCTATTGATTGGTCAACTTGACCCATAGTGGCTAATTTTTAACTATTTGAGGCAAGTACTAATCCAAAAATTGGATTGAACAAACATCAAAACTTCCCATCATGATTGTTGATCACCCTTGGTTGATCAATTATCAATTGTCAAAAAATTGTTCATTTGACCAAGTCAACCCATTAACCCATATGAACCAAACTAGCCAAATTATAACCAAGCCAAATCCCTTGAAACAAATGATTCATACCAAATCAAAATCAATATTTGAATAAGACTTGACCGTCAATTGAGTCAAACCAAACCCAATTGGTCCTCTTGACCCAAGTTGACCCAAATTGATAGAAGATTGGGTCAAATGAGATTATAAATCAAATTGATTGCAACCAATGGTTCAAGTTCATTCCAAATTGATTGTTGAACTTAAAAAGCCATGATTATTGAACTTAATTGACTACTTAGCCTAAATTGACCTAAGGTTCAAGTTGTCTAAATTAAACCAAATCCAAATTAATTGAAACCAAACCTACCTCATCAATTAGTCAACTAAACACCAACACCCAACCCAAGCCAATTTGGCCAATTTGGTCAAACATCTATCGACCCAAATGAATTCAAATGATAAAATTTAAGCCAAATAAACCAAACCAATTGAACCAAAACATCCCAAATGATCATGAACTTGAACCCTTGGTTTGACTCAATTTGACCAATTATTCAACATAATTTAATTGAGCAAAAGAGTCAAATTGCCAAACTAACCAAATCAACTCAATTGACTTGAAATTTGGGCTAACCACTCTTGCTCATTTCAAATCTACCCAAATAAAATCCAATGCCAAATGATCATTTTACCCTTGGGTCAAGGGCATCACATGAGACAAATCACACATATAATGGTCATTTCCATTCCTTGGCCACTTGGTACTCTCCCAATGGTCCATCCCAGGACTACTGAGGGGTTGGGTCATCCATGACCATGGGAGGTGAAATCACCTCACCCTCCCCATTAGAGCATTTAAAACCCTTAGGATAGCCATGATTCCTCCTTAGTAGCCACCTCCACACCTTCAACCAACCAAGCCAGCTCATCTCCTCCACGACTCCACGAGATGGTGGGGCTTGGATCAACTGATCCCATTGGTCAAGATGAAGAGTGAGGTATACACATTTAAACACACACAAAATCATTCCTCAAGGCCTAGCTACCCAAGGGCAGTGAGAAATTCCCAAGCTACAAAAATCATTCCTCAATCAATAAATTCCATTCTCATCAGTCTCGAACTAGGACACTCCCATTTTCTGAAATAGGTCCCATTTTGACCTATCTTATTTTCAAAATCAAATTAACTTTGCACGTACCTTCCCTAGGCCTCATCGAGAAAGAACGAATAATCTCCCAAGCTTCCCAAGCATTGAAGGTGGGACTTCAATCAAAGCTAAGCTCCAAATTGTTAGTTCATGGCCTTCTGAGTGAACGTCAAGAAATTGATCCAATTGCAAGTCAAAAGGGCTTTGTCTCCACTAGATGAAGCTTTGTTAATCATTTGAGCCACTAGTCTTGAGCTCTGGTGAGGTATGCTTCCAAAATTGATCCTTAAGAAAAAATGTGTTGGAGCTTTTTGAAGAAAACTTGCATCTCGTGTGATCATGACTGTTGGATCCCCTTTGATCGATGTCGTGGAGGTGTGGGACCCTTTTGGTGTTGATCTGAGCTCTGGTAAGCTCGGATTAAGTGAGCAATGGCAGAAGAGCTCCATTCTCCCACACTTACGTGACATTATATCACGCACCATCTATTTTGCATGATTAGAATGGATGGCCATGATAAGATCCACTAGATCGATTTAATTTAATCATATTAAGCTATGGGATTACTTAATGTCGTTTGATCTCAGATCGGATGGTGGATGAGAAAGCGCATCCGTCGTCGCCATGTAGGCACTAAGTCAGATAAGTTTTAAGTAGCCAATCCTGTGGGGCCACGTGGAAAGCGCGCGCCGCATGGTCATGACCAACATGATTAGGCTTTAATCGCTTAATTATCATTTTAATGGTTGAAACTTATAAAAGTCATAAAATCATAGAAATAAAAAAATGCAAATCAATACTCATTTTAAAGGTATTTCAAAGGAGAATTACTTAAAATTGATCATTAATTTTCAAGTAATTAAGGTTTAAATAAATTTAATTACTTAATTACTTGAGCAATTAATCCCAAATTTTGTGGGTTAATTTAATGGGATGACCTCCCATGATTTTCTTGGGATTTATTGCTCACTTAGTTAGAAATTTTACTAATTTAACCTTAACTACTATTTTAATTTAATTAATGATTAATTAATCCCATGAATAGTAATAAATTGGTTAATTAAGTTTATTAATCATTGTTCAATAGTAACTAAGGAATAGGGATGGGACCCCTTTTTCATCATTTGCCATTTTTTTTAAATGAAAATAATTAAGATTTAACTAATTAATTAAATCACTTAATCAAATTGAAATCATAATCACATCGGACTTAATTAATTAAATCATGAGGTAGATCTTTAGGTGTTTAATAACGTAAAGGCATTTAATAAAATTATGGTTAGTCCACATGTGGGAAAATCATAAGAGTAATTAATTAAGTCCCTTAATCAATTAACTATTAATCATGAGCCAATTGCATTTGGCCTTTTTTATTTCCTAGGATCATTGCAAGTTTATTTTCCATGCATATCATGTTGTCCCATAATTATTTAGTTAATTACTTTTAGGTGACATAGGTAAGGGTAATTCATTCATCTAATTAAGGGTTCAACTTAATTAACCCATAAACATAACTTAATTACATTTACTTAAATTAAATCAAATCACTAATATGGGAATGGGTTTAAAATAACAAGCGATAATTTGTTTTCTCCTCTTTAAATCAAATCAAATATAAAACTTAATTAATAAAGAAGCTTTGGTTTGCATTAAATAATATTATTGATTTGATTGTCCTTAAGAACTAGTTTGGTTCAATGAATCACGTGCTTATATTTCATTATCCTTTTTCCAATCATGTTAAATTTAGTATGCCATTTGAATTCATGCATCCATCTTTTCAAAATCAAGTAAAATAAAATGTATTTCCTTTATATAAGCTTACCTGTGTTGATATAATTTAATATATGCATGGCTATTATCACTATTAAATCTAAATATATTTTTCAAAAGCTTATAAATGAATAATAATATTTGTTCTGTTCCTAGTTATAAATACATAAGAAATGCATGTGCTTAAAGCTTAAGTGTATGAATGTTGAGTTATCTTTCCTATATCCAAGTGTTGATTTATATAAGATTGAATGGTAATGGGTATATAGTCGGACATCCAGGAATACAAGGCTTAGCCAAGGAGGCCATTTGATTTACTTCCACTTTATTTATAATACCAATTTAATTTCATTCTTATGTATTTCAACATTAGAATTTGGATAGAGTTTAATTCATATATATAAATGATTCAATAAAAAAATATACAATCTTTGCATGGTTTTCTTTCCTCATTTATGTATACATCCATGTGTGTCCAAGAAAAGCAAGTATACCATCTGGACATCCTGGGAATATGAGGCTTTAGTTAGCCCCAAGGAGGTCATTTGATTACCTGACTTTCCTGGTTTAACAATGACACATACTTGCCTATATCTTTGTACATGTATATGTATATGTCATTAGTAAATGAAAATCCCATTTGACATTAAAATTGCATGCATTCATAATTGACTAAGTAGTTAAATTAATTAGCCATATGATTTGGAGCTTACTTTGTATGTTCATGTATACCAATTTACATATGTTTGAATGCAAATGGGTATATAGAGACATCCCAAGAATATGAGGCTTTAGCTAGCTCCAAAGAGGTCATTTGATTAGCTCACTTCCATGGTTTAACAATGGCACATGCCTATTTAATTTCATTCTTATGTACTTTTTTATAAGAATTTGGATAAATTTTTAAATTAATATGTTTAAATAGTTCAATCAAATAAAATATAAATTCTAGACATACACATACATTCATGATTTAACGATGCTAAAATATGTTGCATGTATAGATACACTTTGGATTAATTAAATCATTTAATAAGCCATTCACAAAAGAGAACTAAATCAAATTAATATACTTTAGAAAGTGACTTAAGGTAGGGATGAAAGAGGGCAATCCTCTTTTGCTCTCTTTATAACACTTAGTTGCTAAGTGTAATCAAATGAAATAAAAGAAAACACAAATTAAAATTCTCAAATCAATTAAACTACTTCAAGTGAAATCAACCTTTCATGTTAAATTGAATCCTTATACACTTAGAGAATACAATAGTAATGCCTAACAAGACTTTCCACACAAGCCTTAATACACATATTAGAATTAAGTCACCACTTATAGCTCTAAGTTAGGATGGTGTATGATGTGATGTATGTTTTGATTTATGATACATTATTTTAGATTGGATGATTGGGTGTATGCTTCATAGATAGGATGATAGGCCAATTTTAGCCTAATCATGTTTTCTACAGGGGATTATGCTTAAGAGATGCTTAAAATAAATGTGACTGCTCTTTTTGTAGGTTGCTTAAATCCTTAAGCATAATCCAAGTTAGGAAAGGTGGGCTTAGTTACCCATGTGCTAAGTCCAAATTATTTGCTTGGGATTATATGTATATTTAGCTAACCTCCATTTTGCAGGTGTAGTTAGATTTACTTTTCACACATAAATGTATTTCTTGCAATAGGAATTAGGATTAGTGCTATGGGATATTAGGATGAGCAGTGGCTAGAAGGCTTTATCTTGGGGGCACCTGTGATGCTTTTAAAGTAAGCACCATCCAAATTAAAGATGGAACCAAATCAGAAATGGAGATATGAAGAAAGAAGACCCCATAGCATTTAATACAATTATAATTATTCTTTCATATTCCAGGTTGTATAAGGGTAGAGTTTCGCTATCCATCTTTTCTCTCTTTGTTGTCTGGTATTTGCACACCACCTTTTATTCTTTTATGATAGTTTATATAATTGTTTGATGTTATGTTTACTTTGTGCATTAGGATGGCATGCTTTTCATAGTTACTTAATTGATTGATGCTTTAACGTGTGGCTTGGATACGATTAGGATCTTAGAATAAGAATAACTTTTCTACCCAACTAATCACTCATAACTAAATTTTAAACAACTCATAACCTCATCATAAAGCTGAAGACATAAATAAGATAATTAAAAGATTTTGCAACCCCTTAGATGTATGGTTGTATGTTTCATAACATGGATGCATATTCTTTCTCTCTTGAACATGAAGGATCTCCATTCATGCACGATAAAGGAATGCTTAACATGTGGGGGCATCCTTTGTGGTGGAGAACACCTTAAAATTATAAATGACTCATAACCTCATCATAAAGCCGAAGTCATAAATAAGATAATTAAAAGATTTTGCAACCCCTTAGCTGTATGGTTGTGTGTTTCACAACATGCATGCATATTCTTTCTCTCTTAAACATGAAGGATCTCCATCCATCGATAAAGGAATGCTGAGCATCCTTTGTGGTGGAGAACACCTTCTTCTAAGATTTGACCCATAACCTATTTCATCATGCATTTAGGCTAATAAATCCTAAAGCCTCTATCAAAATGATTGAAATGAAATAAAATTTGAAATGATTTTGCATCTATAGATTAAGTCATATGCCATACCACTCATGCTCTAGTCTCTTAGGAAGTGTGTTTAGGACTTTAGTCTCTTTCTAATTAAATAACTACCCTAGCTATCTTGCAATTCATAAGACGGGATTATATGATTTTAAAATTATAGGAGTTAGATGGCGACCACTTCAAGTGGTTATAAGTCCAGAAGTCAGACAATTTATTCTCTCTTATGGAGGTAAACCATTATGTCCACCTATCACTTAGATTTAGGTCATGCTTTAGCTCGTACTAAAGCTCCCTAGATTAAGGGTCTGTGGTAGCTATTTTCTTTGGGCTACGAGCATAAATCCTCACCTCTTTGGCATTCTCACAACCTTGTGTTGGTGGATTACAAGCCCTAGTAATCTAATTAAATTTCAACTGAAAACATATAAATCTCATCTTCAAAATTATAAAGCCTAATCATAAGATATAATAGAATGCTTGCTAGGCTTTCTAGTATCATGAGAATTTACCACTTATTTTAATTGGATTCCTAAAATAATTCTTCTCCTTGAACTTTTCCAATCAATTTTCCAAATATATCCAATCCTTTGATAGTCTAACCTTAAAATCTTTTTAGATGATAATTGTCTACTTTGATCGAGAGTATTCTTAAGAAATTTCATTTCCTAAGATGTAATTAACTATGGAGGCTTCCTCCATAGAGAACTTAAGAACCATATTTAATATAAACCCTACTTTATTCATTCATGTAAAGTGGGAGAAAAATCTCTAGTACATTCATAGACCCATCATGCCTTAGGAGTCCTTATTACGTGATTAGGTCCTTTATAAGGTGATGGTTTTTATCTTTTGAGATAGTATATCATACCTCCATGTTGTACCCGATCACCTCAAAAAGTACCCCACCTATGATCTATGTGGTGTCCTGTGCCCCCGCCCCCTAAATCCAAAAATAAACACCACAAGGCCCTCTCACCTTATTTATTGAATCCTCTCAACATCATCCTTTCTTTTTGGAGTTTGGAGATGTCGATCTTCCAATAGGCAAGGGTTCTTAGACTCATAATGTTGATTGATACATTTGGGTCAACTAAAACTCTGGATAGTGTGCATTTGCCAACATCCACTATAATATAAAGAGGCGGTTTGCTCGATCGTCCCTAGGAGTAAGTCTTCATCACTGAATGTAACTCTTAAGATGTCCTTCGAGTGACATGACTCTTCTTTAGTAGCGATCAGTTGAGCTAAGCATATCTTTAGATCAAGTAAGGCCTTGATTAGAGATTCCCTCATCTCTTTGGATAAGATAAGGGCGTTTTATATGCTTAACTTAGCTGAAAATTTTCTAAGGTGAGCTAGGACATTGTAATCCGACTTGGTCCTCCAAGCATATCCATGGGTGGAGCATCCTATGGAGGCTATCACTCACTAGAACCAATGACTTGCTTACCCTTATCACGAGGTGTTACCAAGGTAGAACATTTTTCACTGGTTGACTTACTGACTTCTTAGAATGATGAGCTTGTGGAAAGTTCTACCTTCCTTCAGCATACCTACTTTTCTTATGGGATCCTCAAAGTGGGTTGACTCCAAGTCAATCTCAAGAGGTGAAGATTGATTGAGGATAGTCTCGAATTAGAAAGGAAAGGATTGGAACTACTAGAGCTATTATTTATATTTAGACTCAGAGAGCTTTATATAATAATACAATCAAGAGCACTAGAAGTAGACAATATATAAGTAGAATAAGCTTTTTTTATTAATTTCTTTTTGGGTGGAGGTACATGATAGAAATCAAATAAAGTAAGCAGAGTGAGGGATTTAGTGCCTTTATCAGTAGATATTATGCTCCAACTAGTAGAAGAGGAGCTAGTAAAAGAACTGGTAGTTGTAATGGTGGAGGGAATACTGTACTCGGATGGTGGTTATGCTATTGGACTATCCCGAGCAAGTATGGTGAGTTCTTCTTTGTTGTTGTTGGCTGTCACCTTCCGGTTGTCCTTTGCTAGCAAACCTTCTTTGGTGTTGGAGGTTTGAGCTACTTGCACACAGAAGCTTCTTGATGTTAAAAATGATCTTCTTAGAGGTTCAAGGTAGGAAGATATCCTAAACTTATTTGGTCTTAAGAGGATCGCAAGTATCCCAAAGGATTACTCTAACATAACTGGATGGTTTCTCTAATAAGTATTCCTTAGGGATAACTATGGCTCTCAACTTGTAACTCAAAGCTAGTCCTTAAAAGTGATACAATCCTCTAAGACATGGCTAACATCATGCGGTGGTAGGGGCAATAGCTAAGATCATCGCTCTTTCCCACTTCCTCCAGCCTCTTAGGCTTCTGGCAACTGGAAATTAAGTCTAGTTTCTTTAAGAGATTCTTAAAGATTTTCCTAACTACCTCCCTCTTGAATGAATATGGCTTATTCAATCTATTGGCATGAGTAGGTGGAAAGTAGCTACCTAGTGAGTGATATGAATACCACTTTTGGGTAGGCTACTGAGGTGGTGGAAATTGGTTATTGATGGGTGTGGTATGATGTAAGTGGTGGAAGGAGGTGGCAAAGGCTTTAGCTTGTCTCTCTTGAACTGGTTGGGCTTCCCACAGATATACTTCCAGATTCTTCACCTCTTTGGACTAAATGATTGGTCGGGAAAGGAAAACTATTTGGCTTCCTCTTATAGGCTAGCCACCTTGTTGATTAATTTCTCAAATGTTATGATGGTAAAGCCCAAAATCATGAAGGTGACCGAGCCATGGATATTCTTGAGAAGAATCTCAATGCTTTGTTGGATAGCTATAATTGCATTTCATGCTCAAGTTGCCACAGAATCAATAGGACTCATTGAGTTTCTATTTCTCTACAATAAGGTGCCTACTCACCTCTCTGAGCTAGCAAACCTCTTGATGAAGAGGTGCTCCAACTCGCAAAAGTCTTCACCAACCATTGGGGTCAATCAAATGAAACAAGACTCTAATGAAAGAGGAGTCGTTGTCGGGTTTTGCAAAGTGTGTAATGTATGTGGGCTTCAATGCCATCAAAGATCTTGAAGGATGGTGGCACAAAACCTAAATAAAATAAAACTAAATAAAAACCTAAACTAAAAATAAACCTAAAATAAAACCTAAAATAAATAATCAAACCTAAAGCTATAAACTACAAAAAAACCTAAACCTAAAATAAACAAATAAAATAAACATAAACCTAAACTAAAATAAACTAAACTAAATAAATAAAATGTAAACCTAAACTAAATAAAATATAAACCCAAACTAAATAAAATAAAATAAATAAAATAAAACTAAAAAAATAAAACCTAAACTAAAAATAAATAAAAGCCTAAATAAAAGACTAAATAAAATAAATAAAATAAAAATACTACTAATAAAATATAACCTAAAGATAAATACTAAATAAATAAATAAATAAATAAAAATAAATTGATAAATAAAAATAATAAATAAACTAAATACTGGTTTGTTTTTAAAAAATCCTAAATAACCTAAACTGACCATGACCCTAGACTACCCTAAAAACTGAGCCTAAAGCAGCCTGAGCCTAAACCCAACCTGCATGACCATGAGCCACTGACCTGAGCACTAAGGCCATAAACTGCCAGGCCAAGACACAAAACTGGAGCCTGAGCCTGGGCCCTAAACCTGAGCCAGACTGCCAAATCAAGCACTGAGCCATACCTAATGGCCCTAAAACTGGTTACTGAACCCACAAAAAAGGCACAAAAGAAAATGAGCTAACAAAAAACCTTAATAAATAATAAAATAAATCTAGATTAGATAATAATAAAACTGGGCTAAAGCTACTAAACCTAAATAAATAAATAAAATAAAATAACTAAATAAAATAAATAAAACCTAAATAAACTAAAATAATTAAAAAAAATAAAATACTAAAGTAAAGATAAACCTAAAATAAAATTAACTAAAAAATAAAACTTTAAAATAAACCTAAAATAAATAAAATAATATAAACCAAAGTAAAACCTAAATATAAATAAAAATAATAATAAATAAAATAAAAACTAAATAATAAATAAATAAACCTATCTAATCCTAAAATAAACTAAACTAAACTTCTAAACTAAAAAGAAATAAACTAAAATAAACCTAAACCTAAACTTAAAAACCTAAAAGTAAAACTAAAATAAAACCTAAACCTAAACTTAAAATAAAATAAAACCTTAAAAATAAAAATAAAACATCCTAACAGATAAAATAAAACTCAACTAAAATAATGCTAAACCTAAAATAAACTAAATAAATAAACTAAATAAATAAGCTAAAATATAAATAAACTAAATAAAAAAATAAACCTAAATAAAATAAAAAATAAATAAACTAACATAAATAAACTAAACTGGGTTCTTATTTTTAAAAAAAATCTTAAATCCTAAATCTAAACTCCAAACCCTAAATAAACTGCAACCCTAAACCCTAAACAAAAAGAAAACCTTAAAACCACAAACCTCTTAAACCCTAAACACTAAACCCCACACAAACCCTAAGCCTAAAACTAAAGTAACTAAATAAATTAAAAGATAAACTTTAAGCCTAAAAGCTAATAAACATAAACCTAAACTTGAAACTTAAGAATGGGAAAACCTTGGTGAAAGGAACATCACCATCAACTAGGCTCAGTCTAGATCTAGCGGTGGAGTTGAAGACAAAGGATGTGATTACTGTAGTGGTGGTGGGGAATCCGGAGGTGCTAGTTGATATGGAGGTGGAGCAGGGTTGGAGCGGAGGCGAGGAGGGATAGCGTGGTGGTGGCGGAGGGAGATATGATGGTGGATCACTTGAGAGGTTGGGTGGTTGATGGAACTGGAAACTAAAACAATGATCAATTTATTAATGGAACTATGTCTCTTTATAGTAGAAGAGATCGATCTAGAGCTTTGATTTGCTCATGCTCATTTTATCTATGTCACTTATGTCTTAGAAATAGTTACTTGAGAGAAAAATGTTGAATAAGAATTTCTTCTATATTAAAAAATAATCCAAAAACTTTAAACCCTAAACTAAAAGCTAAACCCTAAAGCTTAAACACTAAACCATAAACCCTAAATAATCCTAAACCCTAAACCATAAACTACAAACCTAAAAGCCAAAACTAAAATCCACCACTAACCCAAACTAACCCTACCAAACCCTAATCCTAAACCCTAACTTATGACCTAAGTTAAATACCACTCCCTAAAACACTCACACCTACCACCACTAAACTAAATACCAAAACCTAAAATATTAATAAATAAAACCTAAAAAATAAAATAAAAATACTAAACCTAAATAAAATAAATAAAATAAAATAAAATAAATAAACTTAAAAAATAAATAAAATAAACTCATAAAAGTTAAAATAAAATAAATAAAATATAAACTAAAAAAAATAAAATAAACTAAGAATAAACAAAAATCAAATAAAACTTAACATAAAATAAAATAAAATAAACATAAATAAAAATAAACCTAAAAATAAACAACAATAAATAAAAAATAAAAACCAACTAAAGAAAATAAAATAAAAAATAAAATAATATCCTAAATAAAATAAACTAAACTAAAATAGATAAAACTAAACTTGACCTAAACTAAACCCTAAAATAAAATAAACTAAAATAAAACTAAACTATAAAATAAACCTAAAATACTAAAATAAAACCTAAATAGACCATAAAAAAACTAAAATAAATAAACTAAAAATTAAACACTAAAAATAAAATGAAAATAAAATAAAATAAAACATAAACTAAAACCAAACCTAAACCTAAATAAGATAAAATAAAATACTAAATAAAATAAAATAAATAAATCTAAAACTAAAAATTAAAAGCCTAAATAAAATAATAAACCTAAAATAAAATAAAATAAACCTAAAATACTAAAACTAAATAAAGCTAAACCTAAAACCTAAAATAAATAAAAATAAAACCTAAACCCTAAATATAAAAAAAAAAAAAACCTAAAATAAAATAAAATAAACTAAACTAAAATAAAACTAAAAAAATAAATAAACCTAAAAAAATAAATAAACACTACTAAATATAATATAAATAAACTAAACCTAAACTAAAAACTA
Organism: Cymbidium sinense; assembly: GCA_021442155.1. Lineage (NCBI taxonomy): Eukaryota > Viridiplantae > Streptophyta > Magnoliopsida > Asparagales > Orchidaceae > Cymbidium > Cymbidium sinense. The sequence goes on from JAKCPB010000380.1 coordinate 110,465, forward strand.
AAAAACCTAAAATAAACCTAAATAAAATATAAAACCTCAACCTAAAAAATAAAAATAAACCTAAACCTAAACAAATAAAATAAACCTAAAATTAAAATAAAATAAATTGACAAACTAAAAAAATAAACCTAAAAAAATAAAAAATACTAAATAAATAAAATATAAATAAACCTAAATGAAAAATAAAATAAACTATAAAATAAATATAAACTAAGTAAACTAAATGACCTAAATCTATTTTGCTTTTAAAAAATAAATAAAAAAAAAAATAAAAAAAACCACTAGCCCTGACCCTGTAAACCCACCCTAAACCTAAAACCAGGCCACAAAACTAAACCTAAAAAAAAAAACTAAAATAAAATAAATAAAATTTAAATAGAATAAAAAAAAATAAAATAAACAAAATAAACCAAACATAAACTAAACTAAAAATAAATAAAATAAAAAATAAAAAACTAAACTAAAATAATAAACTAAAATAAAATAAACCTAAATAAAATAAAACTACATATATAAATAAGTAAACTTAAAATAAAATAAAATAAACATAAAAAAAAAATAAAAAAACCTAAAATAAAATAAAAAATAACCTAAACCCTAAACATAATAAATAAATAATAAACTCTAAACTAAAATAAACCTAAATATATTAATCCTAATAAAACTAAAAATAAAGTAAATAAAATAATCCTAAACCTAAATAAAAATCTAAATATAAAACCAAAACCTAAAACTAAAAAAAATAAAATGAAACATAAATAAACCCAAAAGAAATAAAACAAAAAAAATTAAAAATAAACCCTAAAATAAACTAAAAATAAAAAAATAAAATAAATAATAAAAAAATAATAAATAAATAATTAAACCTAAACCTGGTGGTTGTTTTTTTTTAAAAGCCCATTGCTCTAAACCCTGATTCAAAATAAAAAACCTACCTCTGACCTAAACTACCTGTGCACTAAACCTAAACCCTAAAACAGTCAAACTAAACCTGACCCTGAACTATACCCTAAACCTAAACCCACTCAAAATATGAGCCCAACCCTAAATGAGCTGACCCTAAATCCTAAATCTAAACCACAGCACACTGAGCCCAGACCCTAATCTTAAATGCTGACCCTAGCCACCCTAAACTACCCTAGGCCACTGGCCTCTTAAAACCTAAGCTAAATAACATAAAATAATAAATAAAATAAATTAAATAAAATAAAATAAACTAAATAAACCCAACCTAAAATAAAAATAAAATTAAACTAAAAGATAAAGAAAACCTAAACTAAATTAAAAAAAATAAAATAAACCTAAAAATAAAAACTAGATAAACCTAAATAAAATAAAATTTAAATAAAAAAAAAACTAAACATAAAATAAAATAAATAAATAAATAAAATCATAAATAAACTAAAATTAAATAAATAAAACTAAACCCAAATAAAAATAAACCTATAAATAAAATAAACTAAAATAAAATAAACCAAAATTTAAAATAAATAAACCTAAATACCTAAATAAACCTAAAAAAACCTAAACAAACTTAAAATAAATAAAATCTAACCCTCAAAAAACTCAAATAAAATAAACTAAACTAATAAAATATATTAAAACCTAAATTAAAATAAATAAATAAAATAAATAATAAAAATAAATAAAAAATAAAATAAACTAAATAAAATAAATAAACTAAACATGGGTTTGCTTTTTATAAACCTAAATCTAACTACCACTGTCAACTAAACCCTAAACACACCCCACCTACCAACCTACTCCCTGACCTACTAAACACCCTCCAACCCTAAACCCTAAAATAAATCCTAATCCTCCCCTAATCAATAAACCACTAAACCTACCATAAACCCAAACCACACACTAAAACTAAACCCTAAATCTACTAAACCCATAAAAAATAAACCCTAAAACCCAAACTAAAAAACTAAAAAAGAAACTAAATAAATTAAAAAATAAACCTAAACCCTAAGAATGTGTGGAACCTTAATGCTAAAACATAGCAGCTTAAGGATGATGGAAAGAGGTGATTAAAAATAATGGTGGGGATCTAGAGTCTGGTGGATATGGAGGTGGTGGTAAGCTAATCCTAAAACAAAAAACTAAAATTAAAATTAAATAAAAACTAAATAAAATCCTAAACCTAAAAATAAAACCTAAAAATAAATATAAAAAAACTTAAACCCTAAACTAAAAAAGAATCATAAACCTAAAATAAAATAAAATAAACATAAACCTAAACTAAAATAATCTAAATTAAAATAAAAAAATCTAAACCTAAAAAATAAAATACCTAACCCAAACCCTAAATAAAATAAATAAAATAAATGAGCCTAAATTCAAAATAAACCTAAAATAAACTTAAAATAAACCCAAAACCTAAACCTAAATAATAAAATAAAACATAAACCTAACTAAAATAAAATAAAACCAAATCTTAAAATAAAATAAAATAAAACTAAATAAAATAAAAAGCCTAAAACTTAAACTAAACTAAAATAAATAAAACCATACTAAATAAATAAATAAACTAAATAATAAAATAAAAAATAAACTAAAAGACCAATTTACTAAATTTTAAAATTAAAAAATTAAAAATTTAAAACTCACCCAAACTTAATACCCACCCCAACCCAAAACCCAAACCCACCTATCAAAACTAAAGCCTGACCCTAAACCCTAAACTGAACCCTGTGAACCTACAACACTACCAAAAGTCACAAAACCCCAAACCCTAAACCCCAAACCCTAAAAATAAAACCTTAAACTTAAAATAAAATAAATAAAAAACATAAACCAAATAAAACAAAATAACAAAGAAACCTACATAAAATATAATAAAATAAAATAAAATTAAACTTAAATAAAGATAAATAAAACAGGACTAAACTATAAATTAATAAACCTAAAAAAAAAAAACCTATATTAAATTAAAAGTACATAAAATAAAATAAAATAAAAAATAAAATACAATAAACTAAAATCCTAAACCTAAAATAAACCTAAAAATAAGACCAAAATAAAATAAAATAAAATACCACTAAAATAAAACCTAAACCTAAATTAAACAAAATAAAATAAACAAACCTAAAATAAAATAAATAAAAAGTAAAACTAAAATAAACTAAACCTAAAACTATAAATAAAATAAAATAAACCTAAACCTAACTAGAAATAAAGCCAAAATAAACCTAAAATAAAAAAACTAAACCTAAAAATAAAATAAAACCTAAACCAAACTTAAAATAAAAAATAAACCTAAACCTAAAAAATAAAATAAAATTAAACTAAACTAAAATAAATAGCAACCTAAACTAAAAAAATAAACTAAATTTAAAATATAAATTAAATAAATATAAAATAAATAAATGAATAAAAATAAAATAAATAAATATAATAAATATAAATAAACTAAAATGACTCTTGGTTTGTTTTAAACTCTAGACCTCTATAAACCCTACCAAACTCCCCAAAACAACTAACTGACCCACAAACCTCTAAACCCAAAAACCCTGGGCCACTAACTAGCCCTGAGCCTAAACCTAAAGCAAACTAAAACCCTAAACCTACAAACTTAAACTAAAAAAAGCCACACTAAAACTGACCTAACTTAAACTGGGCCACTGAAACACTAAACTGATTTTAAACAAAGACTCCCAAACCACTGAGCCCTACTCAACCACCAAACCCTAAACCCTAAAAACCAACTGAGCCTAATTCTAAACCCTAAACTACCAACTCTTAATCTACCTAAACCCTAAACCCAAACCCTAAACCCTAAACCCTAAAGCATACCTAAATTTCCCCAAATCTAAAGTAATTTAAAATAAACTAATCTTTCTAATAAATTATCCACTGGAATGGAGAACCTTCTGGCAGAACATCATGTAAATCAATCTAGATCTAGAAGCGAAGATGAAGGTGGAGGCGACGATTATCATAGTGGTGGTGGGGGATCTAGAGGTGCTAGTGGATATTGAGATGGTGGTTGAAACAATGGTGGTTATGAATGCCAAAGGAGCGATGTTGGTTATAACTATGATGGTGGCTAAGGGAGAGATCGGGGATATGATGGTGAATCCCGCTACTCGAGAGGCGGGGATGGTTTTGATGGGAACTGGAGAAATTAAAGATTCTATATATCGATAATGGCTGTGTCTTTATAGTAGAGATGGCCCTAGTTATAGGCATTTGATTATCTGCTCATTTTGATCATATGTGTGTCTTAGAAAACTTGGTGTGTTGCTTGGTTTGAAATCAAAATAAGAAATGTTGAAGTTGAATTTGTTCTCTCTTAAAAAAATAAAATCCAAACTAAACCTAAAAAAAACCTACCCTAAACCCTAAACCCCCAACTAACCACACCTAAACTCTACCCAAACCCTTAACTAAACTCTAAATCAAAACCTCAAACCCTAATCCTAAACACTAAACCTCACTAACACCTAATCCAAACCTAAACCCAAGCTACAAAAATTAAATAAACCTAAAAAAAGTTAAGAAAAAAACTAAAATAAAATAAACCTAAACTAAACCTAAACCAAAACTTAGAAGATAAAATAAAATAAAAACTAAAATAAACTCAAAAATAAAACATAAAATAAAACTAAACCTAAAATAAAATAAAATAAATTAAAATTAATATAAATAAAACTAAAATAAAATCTAAACTTAAAATAAAGCCAATAAATAAAATAAACCCAAAAAAAAAACCCTAAACCTAAAAAGATAAATTAAAATAAAATAAAATAAAAAACCTAAACCTAAACTCTAAAAATAATAATAAATAATAAAACTAAATTAAAATAAAATAAATAAAACCTAAACAAACTAAAAAAATAAACCAAAATAAACTTAAAATAAATTAAAAATAAAATCTAAACTAAATAAAACCTAAACCTAAAATAAACATAATAAAATAAAATAAACAAAATAAACTAAACTAAAATAAATAAAACCTAAACATTAACTAAAATACACTAAACCTAAAACTAAACTAAATAAATTAAAATAAACTAAAAATAAAACCTAAATTAACCTAAAATAAAATAAAACCTTAAAAAAAATAAAATAAAACCTCCTAAAACCTAAAAATAAAAAAATAAATCCTAAACATAAAGTTGAATAAAAATAAAACTAAACTAAAAATGAAACAAACTAAACCTAAACTAAATAAATAGATAATTAAACTAAATTAAATAAAAATAAATTAAATAAAATAAAAAAAAATAAAATATAATAAAATAAATAAAGAAAAAAACAAACTAAATAAACCTAAAACATATGGGTTTATTTAATTTATAAAAAAACCTTAAACAAACTATAAACTCAACCCTAAACCCCAAACCTACCACAATGGCCCTAAATCTACATAAACCCTCAAACCCTAAACCTAAACTAAACCAAAAAAAACATAAACTTAATAAAACCTAAAGATAAAAAAAATAAAACCTAAACCTAAAATAAAATAAAATAAAAAAAAGATAAAACCTAAACCTAAACCTAAACCTAAAATGTAAAATAAAATTAAATAAAAATAAAACTAAAATAAAATAAAATAAAATAAAAAAAAACTAAAAATAAAATAAACCTAAAATGAAAACTAAAGAAAAAACTAAAATAAAATAAAATAAAAACTAAATAAAATGTAAACATAAAAAAATAAACCTAAAAATAAACCTACCCTAAACTAAATAAAACTAAACCAAAAATAAATAAAATAAAATACCTAACTTTAACTAAAATAAAACTAAAATAAATAAAACCTAATCCTAAACCTAAAATAAACTAAACCTAAATCCTAAACTAAATTTAATAAAATAAACTAAGAAATAAAACCTAAAAATAAACCTAAAATAAAAACCTAAAATCTAAACCAAAATAAAAAAAATATAAGAACTAAAAAAATCTAAACATAAAATAAAATAAAACTAAAATAAAAAAAATAAGCATAAAATAAACTAAACCTAAAAAAAAGCTAAAATAAAACCTAAACTAAAATAAAATAAATTAAATTAAATAAATAAAAATAAATAAAGTAAAATAAAAAATAAACTAAATAAACCTTAACCTACCAGTTTACTTAATTTTAAAAAAAAAATTGTAAACCCTAATCCCTAAAAAATCCTAAACCCTAAACCCTAAATTAACCCTAAACCCTCAAAACCCTAAACCCTCAACCCTAAAGCTTAAACAATAAACCCTAACCCACAACTAAATCTTAAACCTAAACCTAAACCAAAAACACAAAAAACCACAAAACCTAAACCTAAACTAAACCACCTATACCTAAACCTAAAACTAAACCCTCCCCACAAACTAAATTTACTAAATATTAAAAAAATAAAAACCAAACTAAACCTAATAAATAAGAATGGGCGTGGGAACATCAATCAGGATCCCAGATCTTGCGGTGGATGTGAATCAGAGGAGGTGGTTCTGGGAACTAGAGAAAGCGAAGATGATCGATGCTACTTATGGGTGTCTATCAGTAGAGATGGTTCTACTTATCTGGGATTTTGAGTTTGTCTGGGTGATCATTTTTATCTATGTCATCCTTCTTAGAAAACTTGGGGTTTACTTGGTAAAATGAAAGAAAATGTTGAATCTATTTGTTCTCTATTAAAAAAAACCCCTAAACTAAAACTTAAACCCTAAACTACAAACTGAAAACCCAAACCCCAAACCTAAACCCCAACCCTAAACCCTAAATTAACCTAAATCCTAAATCCTAAACCCTAATCCAAAGCCTAAACTAAAATAAATTAAAGAATAAATAAATAAAAAACCCAAATGAAAATACAAAAAAAATAAAATAAATAAAACTAAAACTAAAACCTAAACCTAAACTTAAAAGGAAAATAAAATAAAAATTAAAACTAAACTAAAATAAAACATATGAAAACTTAAACTAAACTTAAAAAAAACCTAAATCCAATAAAAAATAATCCTAAATAAAATTAAAATAAACATAAAATAAAAATAAAATTAAGTGAAACATAAACCTAAAAAATATACCTAAAATAAATAAAAAAATAACTAAACCCTAAACTAATGGAAACCTAAACCTAAAATAAAAATAAAATAAAATAAAAATAAAATAAAATAAAATAAACTAAAAATAAAATAAATAAAACCTAAATGTAAACCTAAAATAAACTAAATCTAAACATATATTAAATAAAATAAAATAAATGAAAATATACCTAATCCTAAAAAAATAAAACATAAAAATAAACTTAAAAAACCTAAACCTAAACCTAAAAAAATAAAATAAAAACCTAAACCTAAACGTAAAAATAAAAAATAAAACCAAAACCTAAAAAATAAAATAAAAATAAAACTCAACTAAAAAATAAACTCAAAGTTAAAAAATAAACTAAAAAACCTGAACTTAAATAAATAAACCTAAAATAAATAAACTAAACTAAATAAAAATATAAAATAAACCCAAATAAAAAGAAAATTAAAAATAAATTAAAATAAAGAAATAAATACTACTTTTTAAAAAAATCAAACCAAAATCCTCAAACCTAAACCCTAAACCTCTAACCCTAAACATACAACCCCAAAACCCTAAACCCTACCCTAAACCCTAAACCTAAACCATAAACTTGACCCCAAATCCAAAACCCTAAGCCTAAACCACCACTACCATACCCTAAATCCTACTACCCCCTAAACCCTAAACCATACCTACAACTAAACCTAAACCTAAAATCTAAATCCTAAACCCATGAATGGGAGGAATCTTAGCGAACATCACTTCAATCGCCTCTGATCTAATAATTGGACATGAAGGCAAAGGTTGTGGTTATCGTAGTGGTGGTGGGGGATCTAGAGGTGCTGGTGGATATGGAAGTGGTGGTCAGAGTAGTGATGGTTATGGAGGCAGGAGGAGCAACTAATGTTATAGCTGTGGTGGTGGCAGAAGAAGAGATCGGGGATATGATGGCAGATCCCGCTACTCGAGAGGTGGGGGTGGTTCAGATGGAAACTGGAAAAAAATAAAGAATGGCTGATTTGATCTGTTTGTTATGGAATAATGTATTTATAGTAGAGACGGTTCTACTTATCTTGGTTTTTATTTACTCTACGGGTGCTCATTTTTTATCAATGTCATCGTTTGTGTCTTAGAAATCTTCGAGGTGCTACTTGGTTGATTAAATTGAAAAGAATAGTTATTGAATCTAAATTTATTCTTTGTTAAAAAAACTTAAACCCTAAACATAAAACCTAAACCATATACCTAAAACCTAAACCCTAAACCCTAAACCCTAAACATTAAAACACTAAACTCTAAACCTTAAACCCTAAACTCTAAAACAATAAACCCTAAATGCTAAAACCTACAACTCTAAACCCTAAACTCTAAACCTCAAACCCTAAACCCTAAACCCTAATCCTTAAACTAACCCTAAGCCTTGAATAAAGATGTCATTAGGAGTAGATCTAAAGAATGATATAATCCTAATATAGTTATGGTAGCTAAAGAAAATGTCTTCAAGAAACTTTCTATTGACTATTAGAGATTTGAATACCCTAAACCCTAACCCTAAATCATATTATAATACCATATATTGTAGTATAATTATCATCATATATTTGAGCATGTAGTGATGTGTTTTGGATGTTATAAGATGTTTTGAAATGTTTTAGTATATTTGTGGTATTGTACTATAGTCTATATTAATATAAATCATAAAAATATTGATTTAATAAATGAGATGATGAAATTTATTAAATTTGAACTGGGAATTAGGTTGTAGTACCGAAGGTGTGCTATGCCACTTGTAGTCTAAAAAGTAAGATTTTATGTTCAAAATAAATATTTAATATTGTAGAATCATAAGCAAGACTTTAAAATGGTGGAATTTGGCCAAATTCATAATATGTAGAGCATGGCAACATAATATATTGTTTCAACTTAAAATATGTAAGTGATACAACTAAAATATATAGTTTTTTATTGCTTAGACTAATTTTATGATTTTTTTATCTTAAGCAATCCCTTGTGATGTGATATGCAATATATATAATATAATATGTCATAGTGTATTATAATATAGATGCCATAACATAGTGTAGCATCATTCATTATAGCATACTATTGTGCATTACTACTTGTTGTTTAGCAAATTTTAGTTTATTATAATATGATGTAGTAGAGTTTGTACTGATATAATACATAAAAATACTGATTAATTGGTAGAGATGATGTGATTTGGCCAAATTTAAGGTAAGCTTTAGGGAACATCATTGGCGGTGTGCTATGGTGTGTCATTTAATCAAAAGAATTGAATTTTGCATCCAAAATAAATGTTCATTTTTCAGCCAAATTTTATAAATTTTTTGCTTAAAGTGATTCATTTTAAGGTGTAATGTAATATAATATATTATATGAAAGCATATGAAAATATAATGTACATATATAAATTCATATATATATATATATATATATGAATATATATATATATATATATATATATATATATATATATATATATATATATATATACTTTGTGGTGTATAATATTGTACATTTTAGGTTATAACAAAACTCACAAAAATGTTAATTTGAAGGTTGAGATGGAAGAATTTGGCCAAATTCATGGCACAAGAAGAAACACCAAAATTATGCTATTTTTGTACCATTTCTAATAGAAAAATAACAATTTTACATCTAAAATGAACAATATTCATATTTTGAGAAAATTTTATTATTTGTTCCATTTAAGTGATTCTAATGAGGTGTAATGTTAGACAATATATTATATTATAGCAAATTATAATATAATATAGTGTGTTAATTCACACTATAATATGTTCAGCATGATATTGTATAGTTAGTTTGACCTTGCACCATCACAAATCATAAAATGTTAATTATAATGTTAATTATAATGTTAATTATAATGTTAAGATGATGTAATTTGAACGAATACGTTATTAGGCTTTTGGTTGAAGTATTAAAGGTGTGCATAAGAGAAGAAATAGAATTTGATGAGAATTCCATGTCAAGGACATGGAGATCCAAGGATCACACATGCACACATATATGTGAGTGGTATAGGTAGAAGAAGATTGGGGATAAGGTTTGATTTTGATTTGATTATATGATGGAAAGATCAGGATAAGAATCTATAATCCATGATTAAGATGAATCATCTTTAATTTGTTCTATTTTAATTGATGTGGAGGCATATGCTAGAGATATGGGCTCGCCAGGGATCGTATATGAACCTTCCACTTGAGAAGCAGGTTTAGGCTATCAATTGGGGATTGGCATTTGAGTTTGATTTCAAAGATTTATTTAGGGATGTATCCACTAGGGATAAGAGTTTGATTGGATTTCTTTGATTCAGACTCTACTAGGGGAGTTGGTTTAATTTTGCTCCACTAGGGAGGTTGGCTTTGAATTTAATTTATTTTCTTGACTTATTTATATATGATTTAGGACTCCAGTGAGAAGGGTATGATTTAACTCCAGGGAAAATCAAAGGGTTTAATTTAATCGAGTTAATGTATACCCCTATCGCAGCGATGGACCCACTGAGAAGGGTCTATATCAGCCTTGGCCTACCTTAGGTTTACAAATCCAAAAGGATAGTTCACCAACTATGGTAGAGCTAGCCAACCTAATGGGATGCCTTTCGATGTGCAATGACTGTGCTAGGAAGAAGGCATAGCAAACTTACATCTAAAGTGAGGAACAACCGGGGTGAACTGTGGATGCACAAAAAATTGAACTCACCTAGACTCGAGTGAATGCCGTTGGGACTTATGTCAACTTAAAAGTAGTCAGGATTAATTTTATCTTAATTTCATGCGATTTGATATAGTTTATTTAGTTTAGTTTGATTTCGAATTAAGGGCATATCCGCTAGGGATGTGAGTTCAATCAAATTTGATAAATATAATTAATGGATCATATCGGTGTATGATAGACCCACTGAGAAGGGGCTACATCAAACTTGTCTTTTCTTAGATTTACAAATACAAAGGGATAATCTATTAGCCATGTGGTAGAGCTAGCCAACCTAAGGGGTTTTTTCAATTATGCTAGAAGGCATACAGACTTACATCTTCTAAAGTAGGGAATCTAGAGTGAGGTAGTAAAAATCGAGTGACTACTTGAGTGAATGCCACTAGGGACTTATATCAACTCAAGAGTAGTTAGGCGATTCCTATAAAGAGTTTTGCTCACACTTCCCTAAAGAGAGGATACCTACTTAGGAAATGGTACCATTAGGGGTGTCCTCCTAATCTACAAGTGAATATATATTTTATTTATATGTTTGCATGGACCCTATTGTGCAAGGGACCACACTAAGAAGGGGCTATGTTGGCCTTGACCTATCTTAAATTTACTGGACCAAGGAGAATCGACACACAGATGGATTCTCCAACCATAGGTCACAAAAGGGGAACCGCCAATCATAGTAACCCGGTGTCTAAATGGTGTCAAAGGATGTGATCCAAATATAGCCCACATGAGAGGTATTTCTAGTGTTATCCTAAGCCTTGGAAAAGATAAATTATAGTGGCCAACTCAAGGAGAAAACATAGCAAAGTTACATCTACCAGGAATGGTGTATTCTAAGGTGCGAGAACTAACCAACCTAAGGTGTATCTGTCAGCATGAGTGGTGTATCCATCAGCATAGTGAGAACCAATAAACCTAAGGTGCTCATTGATGTGCAACAATTAACTTGGAAAGAAAGCTTGTAGGCTTACAAGTTTCCAAGCAGAATTGATCATCAGGATAGTCTATCATCGGCATGACATATGCTATCTGACCTAGAGAAATTACTAAGCAGGGAGCCCTGAGGAAGGGCTGGACCTAGACTTGGAAGCAGAGGAAGGAGCCACTAGGGACTTATCCTAAACCTCAAATATACTCACCAAGAAGTGCACAAAGGCTAATCCAAGAAGAAAGTAGACTCACTTCCTCTAAATGAAGCCAACCTGAGGTAGCTTACTGACCACGCGGTAAGGCCTACCAAACTAACAAGTGCTCATGAGTGTGAGGAAAGCATAGCAGACTTATATCCTCCAAACCAAGAAGACCATTGAGGTGACACACTAGTAGGGTAGCACGTCAGCCCAACCTAGAGCAAATATTGAGTGAGTGTCGCTGGGGGCGTTATCTCAACTCAAAGGAGCATGAGAGAAAATATATGTGTTTTTTATATGTTTGTGTGTAGTTTGTGTTGTGTCAATGAAGGATAGGATACTGCTCGGGTTCCTTACACCTACCCTAAACACATTATGGTGGCTTCACTAACAAGAATACTTTCAACTTGGAAGAGATTAAATTTGAAATGGAATTTTCATTGATGATAATTGCTTTCAAACATGATTTATAATATTTCTTTAAGTAGAGCCCATTGATTGGAAGCATTTTGCACTCTCCCTTATGATTAATAAGCTGATAAGATTGTCCTGGTACTTTCCTATGGCGCCTTCCCAAGTGGGTTCAAACTTGTCTCCCATCTTACAACGAGCAACAATCGGTCTCCTTGGAACTAAAATAAGATCTCCTACTTGAAAAGCTCTAAGACAGACCAACTTGTTATGAGCTTGAATCATTTTAGTTTTGTACAACTCGAGGTTTTGGCATGCCCACAAGAGTTTCTCCTCCAAACCTTTGAGCTCTTCTAATCAAAACTTGGCATTATGCTTTGTTGTGATCTTGCTACCCACACCCATGACTATCATTAGTAATGGGAATTGGATTTTTAATGGTAGAATGGCTTCAGACCCATACAATAAGGAGAAAGGAGTAGATTGAGTTCGAGTTCTATATGTGGTGCGGTAGGCCCACAAGGCTTCAACTAATTACTCATGCCACTATCGCTTGTTATTGTCGAGTGTATTCTTTAGTATTTGGATGAGAGTTTTATTGATGGCTTCTACTAAGCCATTTTCCCTCAGGTAGTTGATTGTAGAATATCTCCAATCTATGTTGGGTCTCAGGGAAAAGTTGTTGATCTCAGTTGTAGCACCATTATCAAATATAATTCATCAAGACACTCCAAAAATATATATGATATGGTTCCTAAAACTATAAAGCACATGTTGAGTTGTGACCTCTCTGAGCAGAAATTACCTTTGCCCATTTGGAAAAGTAGTTAGTAGCAACTAAGATGAACAGATGACCCTTGGAAGAAAGAGGATCAATCGAACCCACTATGTTGGTACTCCAACACTCGAATGGCCATGAGGCCAATTATGATGTAGATTGTTGGGTGGTTAGTGTAGGACCACATTGAATATTTAACATTGGTGGCTGCCTAGCTATATCCATACAATCTGATCATCGAGCTAGTAGTATAGTCTGATCTTGGCTTTCACCTTGACGATTTATCTCCACATAATCTTGTGGTTTTTCATGATTTCTATGCATAACCATAACCACATATGATCACCAGCAAGACCATCCACAAGAGCGTAGGAATGTGCTATCTGCTTCATCTAATAGGTTTGGGACTTCTTTGAGGTAGTTTTCCTTTATTTAGGTAATCCATGAATGGTTACCTCCAATCTAACTCCTCATCCTTCTTAGCAATGGAAATCTCCCTTCAAGAGAGTACTTTTTGATGAATTCAATATCAATAAGGGATAAGACTTGTCTATTTTGGACCTTTATTGATATGGACTCTTCCTCCGGACATGCCAACTCCTTGGCAAGCTTGGCTTAAGATACGCTATGATGTTCTCTCCTCGAGGAATCTTATAAATGGTAACCTATAGGATTTGGGCCAATAACTCAATGGTGTACTTGTGGTGTGATAGGGCTTGGGCTTTATAACCTTATAGGACCCAGCGATTTGGTTGATAACTAGCTGAGAATCTCTAAAGATGTTGATGCTTTGGACACTTAGAGTAACGTCTAACTCCATACCGACAATTAGAGCCTCATATTTGGCTTTGATATTAGTGCAAGGATTAGACAGATGATATAAGAATCTCATCCCACTGCGGTCCAGAGTGAAGAGAACTATTCTTATCCTTGCCTTTCCTAGAATAGTAGATTATGGTTTTTCTCTTCTTTGAGAGGAAGCAGCACCATCAAAGTACATCTCCTAGTCGTGAATGCTAGTATCCCTAAGTTCATGATTTATTAATCGGGGAGATCATCACTAAAGTCAAGGAAGTGGAGTGCGTTAAGAAATCCACTAGTTGGTCGTGTCATGAGATTATAGTGGATTGATCTTAGAGATTAAGTTCACCTTATGAGGAAGCATGTAGTGTCATAGCTTTTAGGATGCAAAGATTAAAGCTATGTAATGCTTCTCAATGGGTGGATAATTATCCTTAGTAGAGATTAGATGATGTTTGAGATAGTAGAGTGCATTTTTCTTCCCTTCGTCATTGGCTTGGGCCAAAAAAGCACCAAAGTCATCTAACACAACAAAGGTAAAGTATGAGAGGCTTGCCTATAGATTTGGTAGAACCAATGTCATCGTAATGCTTGATGTCTGAAGGCATGCTCACACTTGTCATCCCACTTGAACTTGGCATCCTTTATAAGAAGAGAATGGTTGATATCTTCTCGATAGGTTGGATATAAAGCATTTAGATACCAACCCCTTGAATGATCCGAGTTGAGTTAAACTTTAGACATTTTTTAATATCCTTGATCTTATCTGGATCGATTTTGATACCGTGATGTCGGCCAACAAACCCAAGGAATTTCCTTGAAGTTACTCAAAATGCACACTTTAGGGGGTTCATTTTGAGGTTAAATTATCTTAACTGTTCAAAAAATACTCTCAAGTCAAAGAGATGGTCTTCCTTTTTTCTACTTTTGAGCAAGAGATCAACGACATAGCACTCGACGTGATGATGAATGAGTTCAAGACCCCTTAAAATAAAATAATAACCTAAAGTAAAATCTAAACCTAAACATAAAAATAAAATAAAATAAACTAATAAAAATAAAATAAAATAAAATAGCTAAAAACCTAAACTAAACTAAAAAATAAAATAAATCAAGAATTAAAACATAAATAAAATAAAATAAATAAAAAAATAAAAATAAAATAAACCTAAAATAAAATAAAACCTAAATAAAAAAATAAAATAAAAAATAAAACCTAAACCCTAAACTAAAAAAAAACCTAAACCTAAATAAAAATAAAATAAACCTAAACCTAAACTAAAATAAACTAAACTAAAATAAATAAAACCTAAACCTAAACCTAAACTAAATAAAATAAAATAAACTAAAATAAATCTAAACCTAAACTAAAAATAAACCTAAAAATAAACCAAATAAAAAAATTAAAACCTAAAACCTAAACCTAAAAAAAAAATAAAATAAAACCTAAACCTAAACCTAAAATAAAAAAAAATAAACCTAAACCTAAAAAAATTAAAATAAAATAAAACTCAACTAAAAATAAATCTAAACCTAAACCTTAACCTAAAAATTAAACTAAAATAAAAAACCTAAACTAAAATAAATAAACCTAAAATAAACTAAACTAAATAAAATAAGAATAAACCAAATAAAATAAAAAATAAAATAAACTAAATAAACCTAAACCTACTACTTAATTTTTTTAAAACCTAAATCCTAAATCCTAAACCTTAAACCCTAAACCTAAATAAACCATAAACTAAATAAATGTAAACTAGCCAGTTTAGTTAATTTAAAAAAATAACCATAAACCCTAAATCCCAAAACTAACCCTAAACCCTAAACCCTAAAAAACCTTAAACCTTAAACCCTAAACCCAAAACCCTAAACCCTAATCCTTAACCCTAAATCTTAAAGCATAAAAATAAATCTAAACCCTAAACCCTAAACCCTAAACCTAAACCCTAAACCCTAAACTCTAAACCCTAACCCTAAACCATAAACCATAAACCCTAACCCTAAACCCTAAACCCTAAACCTCAAACCCTATACCTAAACCTAAAGTAAATAAATAAATTAAAAAATAAACCTAATCCCTAAAACCTAATAAGCTTAAACCTAAACCTAAACCCTTAGACTGGGCAGAACCTTAACGGTAGGAACATCACCATCAACCAAGCTTAGTCTAAATCAGGAGCAAGGCGGAGGCAACTGCTATCGTGTGGTGGGGATCTGAGGTGGCTGGATATGGAGGTGGTGTCTGAGCAGGGTGGTTATGGTGGGAGGAGGAGGAAGGTTAGTTGGTGGTGATGGAGTGAGAGATCGAGATGATGGGGATCCTTACTGAGTGGTTCTAATGGGAACTAGTGAAACTGAATAATGATCTGATCTGCAGCTTATGGAATTGTCTTTATAAAAGAGACAGTTCTAGTAATCTAGGGTTTTAGATTTGCTCTATGCATGCTCATTTTTTATCTATGTTGTCGCATGTGTCTTAGAAAACTTGGTGTACTACTTGGTTGATGAAATCTAAAAGAAGAAATGTTGAATTTGAATTTGTTCTCTAAAAAAAAATAAAACCCTAAACACTAAACTAAAACCTAAACCCTAGACCTTAAACCTAAACCCTAAACCCTAAAAACCCTTAACCCAAAACTCTAAACCATAAACCCTAAACCCTAAAACCCAAAACCCTAAACCCTAAACCCTAAAACCAAAACCATAAACCCTAAACCATAAAAAGATAAACACCTAAACCTAAACTAAATAAAACCTAAAAATAAAATAAATAAAAAAACCTAAACCAAAATAAAATAAAAACCTAAACTATAACCTAATCCTAAACATAAACCTAAACCTAAGCCTAAAAAGAAAATAAAATAAAAATTAAAAACTAAACTAAAATAAAATAAATAAAAACCTAAATTAAACTAAAAATTAAAAAACCTAACTAAAATAAAAACTAAACCTAAAATAAAAATAAAATAAACCTAAAAAATAAAATAAAAACTAAATGAAAATCTAAACCTAAAAAATAAACCTAAAATAAAACCTAAAATAAATAAATAAAACCTAAACCTAAAAACTAAATAAATAAAAAATAAATAAAATAAACCTAAACTAAACCCTAACCTAAAAAACCTAAATCCTAAACCTAAACTATAAACTATAAACCTAAACTAAATTAAACCTATAAACTAAACTAACCTAAAACCCTAAACTAACTAAACCCTAAACCTAAACTAAACCCTAAACCTAAAACTAACCTAAAATCAAACTTAAACTAAACCCTAAACCTAAAACTAACCCCTAAACCCTAAACTAAAACTTAAACCTAAACCATAACCTAAACTAAGAAACTAAACTTAAACCTAATTTAAAACTTAAACCTAAACCTAAATTAACTAACTTAAACCTAACCCCTAAACCTTAACACCCTAAGCTAAACCTAAACCTAAAACCTAAACCCTAAACTAGTTTAAACTTAAAAACCTTAAACCATAACTAACCTAAACCCTACCTAACCTAAACCTCAAAACCTAAACCTTAAAGTTTAAACACTAAACCTAAACCCAAACCCTAACCCTAATTTAAACCCTAAAACCCTAAACCCTAAAACCATAAACCCTAAACCTTAAACCCTAAAAACCTAAAAACATAAACCTAAACTAAATAAAACCTAATAATAAAATAAATAAATAAACCTAAACCTAAATATAATAAAATAAAATAAAAACCTAAACTAAAACCTAAACCTAAACCTAAAAGTAAAATAATAAAAATAAAAAATAAAATAAAATAAAAGCTAAACTAAACTAAAAAATAAAATAAACCTAAGAATAAAAAACCTAAATAAAATAAAAACTAAATGTAAAATAAATAAAAAATAAACCTAAAAAAATTTAAATTAAAAACTAAATAAAAACCTAAACTTAAAAAATAAACCTAAAAATAAATAAAAAATAAAACATAAACTCTAAACCAAAAATAAGTAAACCTAAAATAAAAAATTAAATAAACAAATTAAAACAAACCTAAAACTAATTTAAAATAAAATAAACTAAAATAAAGAAAACCTAAACCTAAACCTAAAATAAATTAAACTTAAACCTAAGCTAAATAAAATAAAATAAACTAAAAATAAATCGAAACATAAACTAAAAAATAAAGCCTAAAAATACACCTAAAATAAAAGCCTAAAACCCAAACCTAAAAAATAACCTAAAATAGAAAATAAAACCTAAACCTTAAAAAAACAAAAATAAAACTCAACTAAAAAATAAACCTAAACTTAAAAAATAATCTAAAATAAAAAACCTAAACCAAAATAAATAAACCTAAAAAAAACTAAACTAAATAAAAATTAAAATTAAAACAAACTCAAATAACTAAAAAATAAACTAAATAAACCTAAACCTACCAATTTACTTAATTTTATATAAAAAACCTAACCTTAAACATTAAAGCTTAAACCCTAAGACTAACCCTAAACTACAACCCTAAACCTACAACCCTAAACCTACAACCCTAAACCCTAAACCCTAAAACCCTAAACCCTAAACCCTAAACCAAACCCTAAACCTTAAACCCTAAACCCTAAATCCTAAACCTAAAACCCTAAACCCTAAAATCTTAAACTAACCATAAACCTAAACCCTAAACCTCCAACCCCAAACCTAAACCCCAAACCCTAACCCTAAACCCCAAAAAGAATGGGTAGAACCTGTAGAACATCACCCAACTAGGCTTAATCTAGATCTAGGGGAGGTGAAGGGGGAGGTGGTGATTATTGCAGTGGTGGTGGGGGATTTGGAGGTGTTCGGGGATATGAAAGTGGTGGTCAGAGGTTATGGAGGTAGGAGGAGCGATGAAGGTTACAACCATGGTGGTGGCGGAGGGAGAGATCAAGGATATGATGGCAAATCCTGCAACTCGAGAGGCGAGGGTGTTTCTGATGGGAACTAGAGAAATGAAGAACGGTAGATCCGATTTTCTACTTATGGAACTATGTCTTTATAGTAGAGATAGTTATACTTATCTAGGGTTTTTGATTTGCTCTATTGGTGCTCATTTTTTATCTATGTCGTCGCTTGTCTTATAAAACTTGGGGTGCTACTTGGTAGATGAAATCGAAAAGAAGAAATATTGAATATGAATTTGTTCTCTATTTAAAAAAAATCTTAAACCCTAAACCCTAAACCTAAAACTGAAATCCTAAACCCTAAACCCTCAACCATAAACCTTAAAAACCCTAAGCAATAAACCCTAAACCCTAAAACCTACAATCTTAAACACTAAACCCTAAACCCCAAACCCTAACCATAAACCCTAAACCCTAAACTAACCCAAAACCCTAAACCTTAAACCATGAATAAAGATGTCATTAAGAGTAGATCTAAAGAATGACCTAATCCTAACATAGTTATGGTAGCTAATGAAAATTTCTTTAAGAGACTTTTGCTTGACTATTAGATATTTGAATACCTTAAACCCTAACACAAATTTATATTATATAACGATATATTATAGTATAATGTATCATCATATATTTGAGCATGTAATGATGTGTTTTCAGATGTTATATAATGTTTTGAAATGTTTTAGTATATTATGGTATTGTGCCCTATAGTCTATATTAATATAAATCATAAAAATATTGATTTAATAAATCAAAAGATGAAATTTGTTAAATTTGATGTGGGAATTAGTTTATAGTACCAAATGTGTGCTACGCCACTTGTAATCTAAAAAGTAAGATTTTATGTTCAAAATAAATATTATATGTTGTAGCATAGTATAGATCATCATATATCTAAATATATTATATGCATTTTAAATTTTTTAGTATTTTATAATCATGCCTAGCCTACACTAGCATTATTTATAAAAATATTGATTTAGACTTTAAAATGGTGGAATTTTGCCAAATTAATAATAAGTAGAGCATGGCATCATAATATAATATAATATATTATGTTATAGTGTATTATAATATAGGATGCCATAACATAGTGTAGAATCAAGCATTATAGCATACTATTGTGTATTACTACGTGTTGTTTAGCATATTTTAGTTTGTTATAGTATGATGTAGTAGAGTTAATCGGTATAATTCATAAAAATACTAATTTATAGAGATGATGGGATTTGGCCAAATTTAAGCTTTAGGGAACATGGGGTGTGCTATGGTGTGTCATTTAATCAAAAGAATGGAATTTTCCATCAAAATGAATGTTCATTTTCAACCAAATTTTATAATTTTTTTTTAAAGTGATTCATTTTAAGGTGTAATGTAAGATAATATATTATATGAAAGCATATTAAAATATAATGTACATAAAAATATAACTTCACATATATATATGAATGTTGTGGTGTGTTACTAATATTTATTGTACATTTTAGTATGTTTTATGTTTTAAACATTGGGCCAAAACTCACAAAATTGTTTTTGAAGGTTGAGGTGGAAGAATTTGGCCAAATTTACTGCACACACCAAGAAGCAACACCAAAATTATGCTATTTTATACTATTTCTAATAGAAACATAACAATTTTACATCCCAAATGAACATTATTCATATTTTGAGAAAATTTTGTTATTTGAAGTTATTCTAATAAGGTGTAACATTGGACAATATATTATATTATATAAAAATTATAATATAACATCATATATTATAATATAATATAGTGTGTTAATTCACACTATAATATGTTTAGCACAATATTGTATTATTAGTTTGAGCTTGCACCATCACAAATCATAAAATGTTGATTATAATGTTAAGATGATGTAATTTGAATGAATACATTATTAGGCTTTTGGTTGAAGTATTAAAGGTGTGCATAAGAGAAAAAATAAGATTTGATGAGAATTCCATGGCAAGGACATGGAAGGAGATCCGCTAGGGGATCACACATGCATTGGACATGACATGTGAGGGGTCTATGTCGAGGGCATAGAAAAAGAAAATCTGCTAGGGATAAGGTTTAAATTTGATTTGATTATAAGATTTATGGAAAGAAGATCCAGTGGGGATAAGAATCTATAATCCACTAGGGATTAAGATTGAATCAACTTTAATTTTTTTATTTTAATTGATGTGGAGGAATATCTACTAGAGATATAGGCTCGAGTCTACTAGGGATCGGGTTTATGAACCTTGTGGGAAGTAGTTCGCTATCCACAGGATTGGGGTTTGACTTTGATTTCATAGATTTGTTTGGGATGTATCCAATGGGATAAGAGTTTGGTTGGATTTCTAGATTTGGGAGTTGGTTTAATTTGGCTCCATTAGGAGGTTATTTTTGAATTTGATTTATTTGCTTGACTTATTTATATATGATTTGGGGCTCCAGGGAGAAGGGTGTGATTTAACTCCACCGGAAAATTATTGGGTTTAATTTAAGTTAATCTATGGACCCTGTGCATGGACCCACTAAGAAGGATATATCAGCCTTGACCTACCTTTATATATCCGGGATACTACATGGATAGAGAGCCAAACCTAAGGGGTTTCCTTTTGGTATGCAACGATTATGCTAGGAAGAAGGTGTAGCAGACTTACATCTTTCAAAGTAAGGAATAATCACTAGGGTGACCTATTTGATGCACAACAAATCAAACCTGACCTAGGGCGACTACTGAGTGAATGCCTTTGAGGATTGATATCAAATCAAAAGTAGTTAGGATTAATTTTATATTAATCTCATATGATTTAATATGGTTTGTTTGGTTTAGTTTAATTTTGAATTGAGGCATATCCACTAGGATGGAGCTCAAATTTGATAGATTTAATTTATGGACCATGCATGTATGGACCGAGAAGGGCTATAGACTTATCCTATCTCAAATTTATAAATCCAATGGATAGTCTAGCCATGGGATAGAGCTAGCCAACCTAAGGGGTTGCCTGTGCAATGGTTGTGCTAAAAAAGAAGGCATAGACTTACATCTTTTAAAGTAGTGACTGTTGGTAGAATAATAAATTGAACTTGATTTAGGGGAAACTAATGAGTGAATGTCTTTGGGGACTTATATCATCTCAAGAGTTGTCAGGTGATTCTTATAGGGAGTTTTGCTAAGACATCCCTAAAGATAGGATACTTTCTTGGGAAAAGGTACCACTAGGGGTGTCCTCCTAATCTACAAGTGAATATATATTTTGTTTATAGCGTGGACATATTGGTGATGGACCACATTAAGAAGGGGCTATGTGACCTTAACCTATCTCATTTTTTAGACCAAGGGAGAATCATCCAGATTCTCCAACCATAGGGGTTACTAAAGGGGAACTATCCAATCTGATAGTAACCTGTAGTTTTAAATGGTATCACAAAGAATGTGATCCAAATACATGGGAAGTACTAGGGGCATTATCCTAAGCCCCGGAAAAGAAAGCCTATAGGTGTATGGTGGCCAACTTAAGGAGAAAGTGACTTACATATGCCAGTGGTGTATCCTAGCTAACCAACCAAAGGATCCAAGTAGCATGAGTGGTGTATCTATTAGCATAGTGAGAACCAACCAACCTAAGGTGCTATTGCAATGATCAATCAAAAGAAAGCATTTACAACTTTTAAAAGTGGAACCGATCAATAGTACGAGTGGGACAAATGTTATCTAACCTAGAGAGACTACTAAGCAGGGAGCCCCAAGGAAGGACTGGACCTAGACTTGAAGTAATTAGTAGGGAAGGAGCTAGGGGACTTATCCTAAACCTCAAATATACTCAACCTAAGGTATGGCTAATCCAAGAATAATGCACATCCTCTTAAACAAAGCCAACATGAAGTAGCTTACCAACCATGCAGTAAGGCCTATCAAACTAATAAGGTGCTCATTGATGTGTAGTGGCCAAGTAAGGAAGGAAAGCATAGAAGACTTACATCCTTTAAAGCAAGAAGACCAAGACACCAGTAGGGTAGCACGTCGACCTAGAAGCTTCTTGAGTAAGTGTCATTTCTTATCTTAACTCAAGCCTCGAGATATATATATGTTCATTTTATATGTTTGTGTGTAGTTTGTATTTGTTTTATGTCGATGAAGGATAGGATGCTGCTTAAGTTCCTTACACCAACTAAACACATAATAGATTCAAACAAGAATACTTTCAACATGGAAGAGATTAAATTCAAAATGGAATTTTCATTGATGATAATTATTTTCAAACATAATTTATAATATTTCTTTAAGTTGAGCCAATGGATTGGAAGCATTGGACGCTCACCCTTATGTTGATAAGATCCTTTTGGTAGATTCTTTATGGCAAAAGGGCCTTCCCAAGTGGGTTCAAACTTGCCTCCCATTTTATGACAAATAATAATTTATCTCTTTAGAACTAAAATAAGCGCTCCTACTTGAATAGCTCTAGGATGGACTAACATGTGAGCTTGAGTCATTTTAGCTTTATACAACTTGAGCTTTTGGCATGCTCATAGGCGTCTCTCCTACAAATCCTTCGAGCTCTTCTAACCGCAACTTGGCATTCTACTCTGTTGAGATCTTGCTACCCATAGCTATCCTTAGTGATGGGAGTTGGACTTCAATAGTAGAACATCTTCAGACCCACACCAAGGAGAAGGGAGAAAACTGAGTTAGAGTTCTATATGTGGTGTGGTAGGTCCATAAGGCTTCAACTAACTTCTCATGCCACTATCGCTTGTTATTAGAGTGTCTTCTTTGGTATTTGGATGAGAGTTTTGTTGAAGGCTTCTACTAAGCCATTTGCCCTTGGGTAGTTGATGGTAGAATATCTCCAATCTATACAATGTCTCTGGGTAGAGTTGTTGATCTCGGTGCTCTTGAATGCAGTACCATTATCAGATATAAGTCATCAAGGCACTCTGAACCTATATACGATATGGTTCCTAAAAAATTGAGCACATCCGAGTTGTGACCTAACAAAATCACCTTCACCCATTTGGAAATGAAAGAGTAGCTAAGGTGAATTGATGACCCTTTGGAAGGAGAAGAATCAAACTCACTATGAAAACACCAATGTCCATGAGGCCAATGTAGGATGTAGAATGTTGGGTGGTTGGTAGGACCACACCATGTATTTGACACATTGGTGCATCATATCCACATAATCTTTGATCATCACCAAATCAAAGTCTCTTGAACTTGGTTTTCATCTTTAGAAGGTTGGTTCTCCACATAATCCTGAGTACCTCATCAATCTTACGAGCTTCATGTATCAAACAATATAAACACATATGATTGAAAGACGCCACCAAGAGTGTAAGAAAGTACTCTTTTCATCTGATAGGCTTGGGACTTCTCTGAGGTAGTTTGCCTTATTTAGGTATTCCATGAATGGTTGCCTCCAATCTAACTCCTCGTCCTTCTTGGAAATGGCAACCTCTCCTTCCAGAGAGTACTTTTTGATGCGTTCAATATAAATAAAGGGATAAGACTTGTCTATTTTGGACCTTTATTGATATGGACTCATCCTTCAAACATGCCAACTCCTTGACAAGCTTGGCTAAAGCATTCACTATGGCATTCTCTCCTTCAAGAATCTTATAATTGGTAACCTCTAAGATTTGGGCCAACAACCCTATGGTATACTTATGGTAATGATGGAGCTTGGGCTTATAACCTAATAGACCATCGATTTGGTTGATAACTAGCTGAGAATCCTAAGATGTTGATGTTTGGATGCTTAGAGTAATGGCTAACTCTGATCAATCGAGCCTCATTTTGCTTCATTGTTGGTAAGGATTAGATAGATATGAGAATCTCATCACATCGTGGTCTAGAGTTAAGAGAACTATTACCTACCTTTCTTTCCTAGAATAGTAGATTGTCATTCTTCTCCTATTTGAGAGGAAGACGCACCATCAAAGTACATCTGTCAGAGGTGAATGCTAGTATCCCCTAAGTTCATGATTAGTTCATCAGGGAGATCATCACTAAGCCAAGAGTCAACAGGAAGTGGGTGTCAAAGAAATCCAGAGCTTATCCTTTCACCGCACGAGGGTAAGGTAATGTCAGAGAGGATCATGGACCATCATGCCAACCATCTATATAGCATGTCATGTCAGATACTATGTGGATTGATCCTAGAGATTAAGTTCACCTTATGAGTAAGCATGTAGTGTTGTAGCTTTTGGGATGCAAAGATTAAAGCTAGGCAATGCTTCTCAATGGGTGGATAATTACCTTAGCAGAGATTAGATGACGGCTGAGGTAATATAGTGCATTTTCCTTCCCTTCATCATTGGCTTGGGCCAACAAAGCACCAAGGGAGTCATCTAACATAGCAGTGTAAAGTATGAGTAGCTTGCGATAGGGATGTTAGAACCGGTGGTCATCTAATGCTTGATGTCTTCAAGGCATGCTCACACTTGCCATCCCACTTGAACTTGGCATCCTTTTGACAAGTGCAGAATATGACATCTTCATAGGTTGGATATAAAGCATCTTAGATATGCCAAGCTCCCTTGGAATGATCTGAGTTGAGTTAAACTTTTAGGGGGTGGCATTTCTAATATCGCATTGATCTTCTCCACATCAATTTTGATTCCCTAGTGTTGGACAACAAACCCAAAGAATTTCCTTGAAGCTACTATGAATGCACACTTCAGGGGGTTCATTTTGAGGTTAAATTATCTTAATTGTTTGAAAACTACTCTCAAGTCAAAGAGATGGTCTTCCTTTTCTCTACTTTTGACCATGAGATCATCGACATAACACTCAACTTGATGATGAATGAGTTCATCAAAGATTCATGTCATAGCCCACCGGTTTATATTAGCATTTCATTAAAGGCATGACCTTATAGCAATAGATTTGATCGGGTTCTAAAAGTAGTGTTTCTTTCATCTTTAGCCATCTTTATTTGGTTATATCTAGATGAGCCATCCATGAAAAAGAATATTGCATGAGATGAGGCAATGTCCACCATCAGCTCTTAGATTGGTAGTGGAAATTCATCTTTTTGACATGCCTTATTTAAATCCCTAAAATTGATGCATATGTGAATTTGGCCATTCTTTTCTTAACTTGACAATGAGCTAACTAGGTAGGTTTCTTCCCGGATGAAGCTAGCATCGATCCATTTCTTGACTTCATAAATGACCTATTATTTTATGTCTAATGGCATGCGTCTAGGAGCTTGCTTAATAGGGTTAGTAGTAAGCTCTATTGCTAGTTTATGGATCATTACGTTAGGAGCCAATCAAGGCATCTCTTCATAGCTCCATGCAAAGTAGTCCTTAATCTCAATCTATATCATAACTAAGTCATTAGTTTCAATTTCATTCAAGAAAGAATTGATGTATGCTGGGCGTGGATCTTCTTCAGTTCCTAAGTTGATTTCTTTGAGCTTATCGATGGTTGACTTGATCTCTTCTTCAAACTCTGGCAATGCATCTCTGACTTTAAAATCATCTGGATCATCTAATGTTTCTAAGAATAGCTCCTCATATGAGTTAATGTGATTTGAAGAAAACCTATTAGATTCCAAATGATTGGTGATGACTAAGCAGTAATCATCATCATCGACTAGACCCACTATACCAAATCCTAGTCTTGATCTTGATTGAAAGATCTTGCATTTATTCTTCCATATTCTTTCAAAGTAGTCTAACCTGTGCTTTGACCAAATATGTGGGATTAACCTTTCTTTTACTAAATTTTGAACACAAGCCAAGTACTAATCAAAAGTTAATTTATTAAATCTTTATATGAATCATCCTAAAGTTCTACATCAACTTCTTAACTTGAGGATGATGCTCCCAAAAAGAACCTATGCATCTTCACACATGTGGATGACTTAGGGGATTCCTTAACTACCAAACCCTCAGATTTTTGAGAGGAAATTGGTGTTAGAGCTAAGTTCCCAACTATGTTTCACATATAGACTTGGATACACTTATGCTTTGCTTTGGAGCCCGGTCTTCATCGCTGTATGGCTCAAGTGTCACCTCCAAGGGAATCTATTACTGAGAAGAGCTGGCTAGTGTGTTAACCATATAAGACTCATCCTATGAACTAGACTCTAAGTCTATATGGATAGCAGGTGTACCCCTAGTAGCTGGGACATATTTTCTATTGAGTGGCCAATAAGGAGGTTTTCTACCCTGGGATTGCCTCTGAACTGGCCTCTTCCTTTGCCTAGTGGAGGTCAAGTCATCCTACCCATATGTTTGAATGGATTAATGAACCATGGGTGGAATTTAATGTTAGGCTCCACTTCCTCCTCCAAGTCTATTTCCACTCCCTTTTATTTCATTTTTTATTTTCTCTTTTCTTTTCTTTTTTTGTTTCTCTTTCTTTTTTTTTTTCTTTTTTTTAACTTTGGCCAAATTCATGAGAATAGACTTGTTGATTTTGAGGGAGGTAGTAAGTCGGATCCTCATATATGCCGACCTCATGAACTATAAATGGCTTGAGATCTCTTTTGATATAGTAGACGATCCCACCTCTCACAAACTTCATACATTGATGTAGAGAGGATGGAACTATGTTGTTCTCATGTATCCATGGTCTACCAAGCAAAGCATTGAAAGATGTATCGAAGTCTAATGTGAAACTTGGCTGCCTTCCAATCATCTATCTCCAAGGCAACACTATGGAGCCAAAGGCTTGACCTCACTTTTGGTGCGGATTCAACTTCCCATCTTAGACTTAGGAGTTTTCTAGACACAGACTTCCTAAAGACACTTCTAAAAATTAGGTAAACACTTAACCTAAGCCTAAAGACTTAGAAGGTTAACCATAGATTAGGTTATGCCTTGGATTAGGAATAATCCACCTACCTACAACAAAAATCCAATACATGTTCACCTTCTCAAACCAAACCTCAAGTTCAATTGAAGCATCAAATCCAAATCCAAACCCAAATTCCAAAACCAAATGATTGAAGCCCATGATCAAATCCAAACTTGAAACCCTTCCTAAGCCATATGACCTATCCCATGGACTTAGCCAAATCTTAATCCAAATCAATCCAAAATCAATTGATTTTCTCATAATAAATTTATATCTTCAATCATCTTCCTAAATATAAATCAAATCTACATTTAAATGATCAAAACTAAATCAAACTAAATCAAAACCCTTCCTAAGCCATATGACCTATCCCATGGACTTAGCAAAATCTTAATCCAAATCAAAATCAATTGATTTTTTCTACAAATCAATCATATTTTAATCATCTTCACAAATTTAAATGAAATATACATTTAAATAATCAAAACTAAATCAAACCAAATCAAAATCCAAACCTAAGCCACATGACCCAACTCCATGGACTTAGCAAAATTCCTTCATTCCAAATCCAAATTAAATTGATTTTCTCATGAATCAATCATACCTTCAATCATATTCACAAATATAAATGAAATCTACAATCATCAAGCCAAACCAAAATCAACCCAAGTCAAACCTAACTTAACCCTTTTGACTGAAATGTTCAAATGAACCAAAACCCATTTGAACTAACCAATTGCAATTGAATTTATATATCAATCCCAAATCCATATATAAACTCAACTAAATCAAACTCAACCCAAAATCAAGCCAACTAAACCCAATTGGTCCACTTGACCCAAAGTGGCCAATTTGACCTATTTGAGCCAAGTTCTAATCCTACCCAAATTAGATTGAACTAAGCCCATCAAAACCTCCCATCATGATTGTTGATCACCCTAGTTGATCAATCACAAATTGGGTCAAATAAAGTCAACTTATTCATTTGACCAAGAACCCCTTAACCCATATGAACCCAAACTAGCCAAATTGCAACCTAAGCCAAATCTCTTGAAACCAAATGATTCATACTAAATCAAAATCAATATTTGAATATGACTTGACCTTCAATAGTCAACCAAACCCAATTGGCCCTCTTGACCCAAGTTGACCCAAATTGACCTAAAAGACCAAATTGGGTCAAATCAAAATATAAACCAAATTGATTGCCTAATGGCTCAAGTTCATTCCAAATTGATTTGAACTTTACTAAAGCCATGATTGGACCCAATTGAACCCAATTGATCTCTAGCCCAAATTGACCTAAAGGTTCAAGTGGGCCTAAATCAAAACCAAATCCAAATTAATTGAAACCAAAGCCTACAATCATCTTCAATTGGTCAACTAAACCGAAGCTAATTTGGCCAATTTGGTCAAATTGATCAACTTAACCCATTTGACCCAAATGAATTTAAAAGGGCCAAATCAAATCTAAGCCAAACTAAACCAAACCAATTGAACCAAAACATCCCAATTGATCATATGAACTTGGCCTAACCCTTGGTCTGACCTAATTTAACTAATTGGTTAACTTGACCCAGCCAAACATAATTTGACCTAAATTAGTCAAATTGAACCTAACCAAATCAACTCCAATTGACTTGAAGTTTGCTAACCCCGGCTCATTTCAAATCTTCCCAAATTAAATCCAATACTAAATGACCATTCTACCCTTGGGTCAGGGGCATCACATGAGATAAATCACCCATGTAAGTGATCGTTTCCATTCTTTGGCCACTTGGTACTTCCAAATGGTCCACCTAGCACCAGGACCGCCAACCCCACCGGGGGGTGGTTGTCACCATCCCATGGGATATGAAATCACCTCACCCTCCCCATTAGAGCATTTGAAACCCATAAGACACCCATGATTCCTCCTTGGCAGCCACCTCCACACCTTCAACCAACAAAATCAAGCCAACTCACCTCCTCCCTGCCACCCACGACTCCTTGAGATGGTTGGATGGCCACTATAAGCCAAGCCCGATCCCACCGTCCGATCAAGATGAAGGTGGGTATACACCCTTTGTTCCACCAAAATACACACAAAATCATTCCTCGTGAGCCCTAGCTACCAAGAAGCAAGAGCCATTCCCTAAGCTCCCATGCTTGTTCCTCGATCAAAAAATGCCATTCTCATCCAAATAGACACTCCCATTTTGACCTAACATCCCCATTTCTCATCAAACTCAAATTAACTTCATGCACCTTCCTAGCCCCGAGCAAGAACGAACCATCTCCCAAGGTTCTCGAGCACCGGAGGTGGGACTTCGATCAAAGCTGAGCTCCAAATCATCAGTTCATGGCCTTCCGAGCAAATATCAAGAAATTGATCCAATTATTGCTCAGTAAGGCTTCATCTCCACTAGATGAAGCTTCCTCAATCATTTGAGTTATCGCTTTGAGCTCAGGTATGCTTCCAAAATTGATCTTAGCAAAAAATGGGTTGGAGCATTTTGAAGAAAACTCATCTGTAATCTGTAGATCCCTCCATTGATGTCAAGGTGTGATCCTTTGAGTTTGTAAGCTCGTAAGATTGATCAAGTGAGAAATATGAACACTCATTCTCCTCATGATGTTGACTTCCATCATTTCCATTGATCAATGATGGGATTAGATCCACTAGATCATCTGATTTAACTTATTAAGCTATGGGTTAATCAGAGCATCGATCTTAGATCAAAAGGAAGACAAGAAAGCTATCCATGCCATTAGGCTGATGATATGTTTTAAGTATCCCAAGCATGCCACATGGAAAGTGTGCCAATCTGCAATAAATTAGTTTTAATTAAGTTTCATTTTTTTTTAATGGAAACTTCTAAAAATCATAAAAAATCATAGAGAAATAAAAAAGTACAAATAAATACTCATTTTAAAGGTATTTCAGAATATAATTAATTAAAAATGATCTTAACTAATTTTGAACATTAATTAAGGTTTAATTACAAATTATTAGCTTAATTAATCTTAATTACTTGAAATTAATCCCAAATTTTGTGGGTTAATTTAATGGATGACCTCTATCTCCCATGATTTTTTTGGATTTATTGCTCACTTAATTAGGAAAATTGACAAACTAAACCTTAACTACTTTTGAATTAATGAATTAATCCATGAATAGTACTAATTAGTTAATTAAGTTTATTAATCATTGTTCAGTAAGTGAACTAAAGAATAATGGGTCCCTCCTTTCCCTAAGGTCATTTCACCCTTTTAAAATGAAATTAATTAAGATTTAACTTATTATTAAATCACTTAATCAAATTGAAATCATAATCACATGACCTAATTAACTAAATCATGTAGATCTTAGATAATAACCCCAAAGGAGTTTAATGAAATTATGGTTATCTATGGGAAAACCATAAGAGTAATTAATTAAGTCACTTAATATAATTAAATATTAATCATGAGCCAATTGCATTAGCCCCTTTATTTCTAAGATCATTCAAGTTTATTTTCCATGCATATCATGTTGGCTCATAATTGTTTAGTTAATTAATTTAAAGTGACATAGGTAGGCTAATTAATTCGTTTAATTAAAGGTTCAACTTAATTAACCCATAAAATCAACTTAATTACATTCCCTTAAACTACATCAAATCATTAATGTGAGAATGGGTTTAAAACAACAAGTGATGATTTCTCTTCTCCTCTATAAATCAAATGAAATTCAAAACTTAATTAATAAAGATGCTTTGGCTTGCTTTAAATAATCTTAATTGATTTAGTTGTCCTTAAGAACTAGTTTGGTTGAATGAATCACATTTATATTTGATTGTCCTCTTTCCAATCATGTTAAATTTGGTATTTCATTTAATTCATGCATCCATCTTTTCAAAATCAAGTAAAAAATGGATTTCCTTATAATTGCATATATGTTGATTTAATTTAATATATGTGGCTATTATCACTATTAAATCCTAATGTATTTTTTCAAAGCTTAAATAAATAATAATATGTGTTATGATGCTAGTTATAAATACATAAGAAATGCATTAAATTAAGTGTATGAATGTTGAGTTCTTTATAAGATTTGGATAAAGTTTTAAATTAATATGTTTAAATAAAATCAAATAAAATATAAATTCTAAACATACACATACATTCATCATTTAATCTATAATATGTTGCATGTATGATACACTTAGGTATATGGAAATGAATGATTTAATATATGTTGTGGTAATAATTCAATTAAAATAATCTTAAGATGCTTTCATTTTGAATATGATTATTTAATGGGAACCTAAACTAGATTAATTAAACCATTTATCATTCATTAAAGAGAACTAAATCAAATTAATAGTTTAGAAAGTGACTAAATGAAAGAGGGCAATCCTCTTTTCTCTCTTATAACACTTAGTTGCTATGTTTAATCAAAAAAAAAAACACAAATCAAAATTCTCAAATCAGCTTAAACTACATGTAAATCAACCTTCATGTTAAATTGAATTCTACACCTAGAAAATAAAACACTAATGCCTAACAAGACTTACCACATGCCTTAAACACATGATTAGATGATATACATGTTAGCCTAATCATATTTTTTTCAAGGATTATGCTTAAATACTTAAAATAAATGTGAATGGTCTATCTAAGCAAAATCAAGTTAACAATGGGCTAGTTACCCATGTGTGGAAAAGTCCAAATTATAAATACATATTATATTATATTTACTAACTCATTTCTAGTTAGATTTACTTTTAACATAAATGTATTTTTAATAGATTGAATAGTGAAAATTAATGAGCAAACATAATTTTGTCCTAAAATGCCTTAAGCAAGCACCATCCAAATGAAAGAAGGAACTAAATCAAAATAGATATGAAGAAAGAAGACCCCAAAATTTAATACAATAATTATTCTTTCATGTTTTTATAATAGATAATACCTAAAAAATAAATAAAATTACAAATAAATAAAAAATCAAATAAAAAAAAAATCCTAAATAAAATTATAAAGCCTTAAATAAACCCAAATTAAAAACCTAAACTAATTAAATTTAATAATAAACCTAAAAGCCTAAACACTAAACCATAAATATAAAAAACCCTAAATCTTAAATAAATAAATAAATAAACCCTAAAAAATAAAATCCTAAAACCAAAATTTAATAAACCTAAAATATAACCCAAAATAAAATAAAAATTAAAATAAATTTTATAAAATAAAAACTAATTAAAATAAACTAAATAAAAATATAAAACCTAAACTAAATAAAAAAATAAAAATAAAACCTAAAAATAAAAAATAAAAATAAACTAAATAAACTAAATAAATAAATAAATGTTATTCCTTCTTAAAAAAATAATCCTAAACATAACTAAGACTTAAACCTAAAATAAACCTAAACCCTAAACCCTAAATCTAAAATAAAAATAATAAACCAAAATAAATTAAATTAAACCCAAACCCTAAACCTAAACACTAAACCATAAACCTAAACCCAAAAAAAAACCAAAAAATTTAAATCCTAAACCCCAAAAACCCTAAAATTAAAATTAAACCTAAATAAAAAGCTAAAACCTAAACCTAAACTAAATAAAACCTAAAATAAAATAAATAAAAATATAAAACCAAAATAAACTAAAAATAAACCTAAATAAACCTAAAAAAGAAAATTAAATAAAATAAAACTAAACTAAAATAAAATAAATAAAACCTAAACTAAAAAAAAAAAATAAAACCTAAATAAAAAAAACTAAACCTAAAATAAAAAACAAACTTAAAATAAAATAAAAATAAAATAAAACTAAAAATCTAAAAAAATAAACATAAAATAAAAATAAAATAAACTTAAACCCCTAAAATAAATAAACTAAATAAACCAAAATAAACAAAACCTAAACCTAAAATAAACTAAACCTAAGAAAAAAACCCTAAATAAAATAAGTAAACTAAAAATAAACCTAAAAAAACCCAAATAAACTAAATGTAAAATAAAAAAATAAAACCTAAACACTAAAAATAAAACCTAAACTAAACCTAAAATTAAAATAAAACCTAAAACCTAAAAAATAAAAAAAACCTAAACCTAAAATTAAAAAAATAAAACCTAAACCTAAAAAAGAAAATAAAAATAAAACTTAACTAAAAAATAAACATAAACCTAAACCTAAACCTAAAAAATAAACTAAACTAAATAAAAATAAAAAATAAACATAAATAAAATAAAATAAAATATACTAAAATAAATAAAAATAAACTAAATAAACAAAAGAAAAAATGTTGAATAAAAATTTGTTCTCTATTTAAAAAAAACAACCCAAAAACCCTAAGCCCTATGAAAACATGAATCCTAAACTGAAAACCTAAACCTAAACTTAAACCTAAAAAAACCCTAAACCCTAAACCCTAAACCTAAACCCCAAAAAAAACCTAAACCCTAAACCTAAACCTAAACCCAAAAAAAAAGCCTAAACCTAAACCTAAACCTAAACTCAAACCTAAACCTAAACCCTAAACAAAATATAAACTAAATAAAACCTAAAAAATAAAAATAAGAAAATATAAACCAAAATAAAATAAAAAATAAAAAATAAAATAAAACATAAATTAAAATAACCTAAACCTAAACCTAAACCTAAAAAAGAAAAATAAAATAAAAAAATAAAAAATAAACTAAAATAAAATAAATAAAACCTAAACTAAACTAAAAAAAAATAAAACATAAACAAATAAAACTAAACCTAAAATAATAAAAAAAAATAAACCTAAAATAAAATAAATATAAAACTAAATAAAAATCTAAACCTAAATAATAAAATAGAAATAAATAAAATAAACCCAAAATAAAAATAAATAAAACTTAACTAAAATAAACTAAACTAAAATAAATAAAATAATACTAAAATAAACTAAACCTAAATTAAATAAAATAAATAAACTAAAATAAACCTAAACTAAAAAATAAAACCTAAAAATAAACCTAAAATAAAAAAAAATAAACCCAAAAAAAAATAAATAAAACCTAAACCTAAACCTAAAAAAAATAACCTAAAAAATTGAAACCTAAAATAAAAATAAAATAAAAATAAAACTAAACTAAAAAAATAAACCAAATAACCTAAACCTAAAAAATAAACTAAAATAAAAACCTAAACTAAAATAAATAAACAAAATAAATAAACAAAATAAATAAAAATAAATAAACTAAAAATTACAAAAAAATAAGATAAATAAACTAAAATAAAAAAAAAATAAACAAATAAACTAAACCTAAAGTACTAATTTAAAAAATAAAAAAAATAATAAAAAAACTCTAACCCTAAATAAAACCTAAACCTAAAATAAACTAAATCCTAAATACCTAAATAAACTAAACTAAACCTAAACCCTAAACTAACCTAAACCCTAAAAAAACCTAACCCTAAAAAATAAAATAAACCCTAAACCCTAAACCCAAACCTAAAAAACCTAAACCCAAATAAACCAAAAAAACTAAAAAAACCTAAAATAAAATAAATAAAAAAAATAAAAAAACCTAAAAAATAAAAAATAAAATTAAAAACCAAATAAAACTAAATTAAACCTAAACTAAACTAAACCTAAACCTAAAATAAAATAAAATAATAAATAAAACTAAACTAAAATAAAATAAATAAAACCTAAACTAAACTAAAATTAAAATAAATAATTAAAAAAACCTAAATAAAAAACAAAATAAAATAAATATAAATAAAATAAACTAAATAAAAAATAAATATAAACCTAAAAATAAAATAAAAAAATAAAAAACAAACTAAAAAAAAACCTAACCTAAAATAAATATAATAAATAAACCTAAACCTAAACTAAAATAAATAAACCTAAACCTAAACCTAAAATAAACTAAACTTAAACCTAAACTAAATAAAATAAAATAAACTAAAATAAACCAATCTAAACTAATAAATAAAACCTAAAATAAAAACTAAACCTAAACCCAAAAAAAAATAAAATAAAACCTAAAAAATAAAAAAATAAACCTAATCCTAAAAAATAAAATAAAATAAAACTAAACTAAAAAATAAACATAAACATAAACCTAAACCTAAA
The DNA here is from genome assembly GCA_021442155.1 of Cymbidium sinense. Classification (NCBI taxonomy): domain Eukaryota; kingdom Viridiplantae; phylum Streptophyta; class Magnoliopsida; order Asparagales; family Orchidaceae; genus Cymbidium; species Cymbidium sinense. Next base: position 146,139 of record JAKCPB010000380.1, read on the forward strand.
AAATGAACTAAATAATAAAATAAATAAGCTAAACTAAATAAAATAAAAATAAACCTAAAAATTCAAAATATAATAAACTAAAATAAATAAAAATAAACTAAATAAACCTAAATATCTTTACTTAATTAAAAAAAAACCCTAAACACTAAACAAACCTAAATCAAACCTAAATCATAAACCCTAAACCTAAACTAAACCTAAACTAATAACCCTAAAACTAAACCCTAAACCCTAAAACTAAAACCCTAAACCTAAACCTAAAACCCTAAACCCTAAAACCTAAACCCTAAACCTAAAACCTAAACTAAATAAAACCTAAAATAAAATAATAAATAAAAACCTAAACATAAATAAAATAAACTAAAATAAACTAAAACCTAAACTAAATAAACTATAAAATAAAATAAAATAAACTAAAATAAAATAATAACCTAAACAAACTAAATAAAATAAAATAAACCTAAAATAAAAAATAAAACTAATTAAAATAAAAATAAAATAAACTAAAAAAACTAAATAAAAACCTAAACCTAAAAAAAAATAAATCTAAAAAAACCTAAAATAAATAATAAAAACCTAAACCCTAAAAAAACAAAACTAAAAAAACTAAAAAATAAAATAAAATAAATAAATATAAACTAAACCTAAACCTAAACTAAACTAAAATAAATAAACCTAACCCTAAACCTAAAATAAAAACTAAACCTAAACCTAAACCTAATATAAATAAATAAATAAACTAAAACATAAACCTAATCCTAAACTAAAAAATAAAATCTAAAATTAACCAAAATAAAATAAAATATAAACCTAAAAAAATAAAATAAAATCAAAACCTAAACCTAAAAAAAAAAAATTAAACTAAACCTAAAAAATAAAATAAAATAAATAACTAAAAAAAAATAAACCTAAAACTAAAAAAATAAACTAAAATAAATAAACTAAAATAAATAAACAAAAATAAAATTAAACTAACTAAAAAAAATAAACATAAATAAAATAAAATAAATAAACTAAATAAATAAAAAAAAACTAAATAAACTAAATAACCTAAACCTACTACTTAATTTAAAAAAAACATAAACTAAATAAAATAAACCTAAACCTAAAAATAAACTAAAAATTAAACCTAAACTAATTTAAAAAAAACCTAAACTAAATCCTAAACTAAAAAAACCTAAACCCTAAAAAGCCTAAACCTAATAAAAAATAAAAAAAAGAATAAATAAAAGTCAATAAAAAAAAACCTAATAAACCTAAATCTAAAAATAAATAAAAACCTAAACTAAAAATAAATAAACCTAAACCTAAATAAAAAAACCTAAACCCTAAAATAAACCCTAAAAAACATAAACCTATAAATAAAATAAAAAAATAAACCCAAACCTAAACTAAAACCTAAATAAATAAACTAAAAATAAAAAAATCATAAAACCTAAAAAATAAAACCTAAAATAAATAAAATAAAAAAATAAAACTAAACTAAAATCCTAAATATTAAAACTAAAAATAAATAATAAACTAAAATGTTAATAATTCTTTGTAAAAAAAAAATAAAAACCTAAACTAAAATAATAACCCTAAACCTAAAACTAAACCTAAAATAAAACCCTAAGCCCTAAAATAAATAAAAGAAACAACAAATAAAAAAACTAACCCTAACTAAACTAAGAAACCTAAACTAACCTAAACCCTAAACCTAAAACCTAAAATAAAACCCTAAATAATAAACACTAAAACCAAAAACCTAAACTCTAAACTAAAAAAACCCTAAACCTAAACTTAAAACCCTAAACCTAAACTAACCCTAAACCTAAACCCTAAACCTAACATAAAACCCTAAACCCTAAACCCTAAACCTAAACTAAAATAAACCTAAAACTAAACCTAAACTAAATAAAATTAAATAAAATAAAATAACTAAAACTAAATAAAATAAAGAAATAAAATAAAATAAAACCTAAAACTAAAACCTAAACATAAAATAAAATAAAAATAAAATATAAAATAAACTAAATAAATAAATAAAAAAACTTAAACTAAACTAAAAAAAATAAAAACCAAATAAAAAACCTAAATAAAATACAAACTAAAATATAAAAATAATAAAATAAACCAAAATAAGATCAAAAATAAAAACCTAAACCTAAATAAACCCCAAAATAAATAAAATAAAACATAAACCCTAAACTAAAAAAACTAAACCCAAAATAAAAATAAATAAACCAAACTAAACTAAAAAATAAACTAAACTAAAATAAAAAAAACCTAAACCTAAACCTAAAAAAAACCTAAACCTAAACCTAAACTAAATAAAATAAAATAACTAAAATAAACATAAACCTAAAATAAATAAAATCTAAAATAAACTAAAAAAACCTAAAAATAAAAAATAAACCTAAACCAAAATAAAAAAAATATAAAATAAAAATAAATAAAATAAAATAAACTCAACTAAAAAATTAAAATAAACCTAAAAGATAAAAAAATAAATAAATAAAAAATAAATAAACTAAACTAAATAAATTAAACTAAATAAAATAAAAAAAAAATAAACTAAAATAAATAATAAATAAATAAACTAAATAAATAAAACTACTAATTTAAAAAATAAAACCTAAAATAAATCTAAACCTAAACATAAACATTAAACCTAAACCTAAAACTAAACCTAAACCTAAAAAAATCTAAAAAACCTAAACCTAAACTAAACCCTAAACCCTAACCCTAAACCTAAAAAACCCTAAAAAAGCATAAACCTAAAAAACCTAAAACCTAAATAAACCATAAAAATAAAGTAAAAACAAAATTAAATAAAAAAAACCTAAACTATCCCATAAAATCCTATAAAATTATCATAAAATTAAAAAAATAAATCAAATTACCTACTAAATTCTCTATAAAGTCTATGTAAAAAAATAATAAACTAAAATGATCTAAATAAAATAATGATCACTTCTATATAAACTAAAAATACATATTCAAACGCTTATAATAAAACTAAAAAAAGATAAATACCTAAAATAAAATTTAAAAAATAGTAAATTTAAAAAATATGCCTACTACTCTAATAAACTAAACTAATAAAGATAAAAAACCTAAACTAAAAAAAACCCTAAAAAAACCTAAACCCTAAACCCTAAACTCTAAAAAAATAAAATAAATAAATTAAATAAACCTAAAAAAAATAATAAAATAAAAATAAATTAAAATAAACTTAAACCAAAAAAATAAAATAAAAAATTAAAATAAACTAAAATAAAATATATAAAAACCTAAAAATAAAAAAAAAAATAAAATAAACCTAAAAATATAAAAAACCTAAAAATAAACTAAATAAACTAAAAAATAAATAATAAATAAAATGTTAAAATTTGTTCTTAAATAAAACCCCAAAAAAACCTAAACTAAGTAAGATTTAACCTAAACTAAAACCTAAACCTAAACCTAAATCCTAAACTAAAACCCTAAACCCTAAACCCTAAACATAAACCTAAACCTAAATAAACCCTAAACCCTAAAACCCTAAAACCTAAACCTAAACCCTAAACTAAACCTAAACCCTAAACCCTAAAAAAAAAAAAAAAAAATAAATAAAACCCAAACCTAAATCTAATAAACCCTAAACCCTAAAACCTAAAACCCAAAACCTAAACCTAAACTAAATAAACCTAAAAAAAATAAATAAAATAAACCAAAATTAAATAAAACATAAACTAAATTCTAAACCTAAACCTAAACCTAAAAAAATAAAATAAATAAAATAAAATAAACTAAAATAAAATAAATAAAACCCAAACTAAAAAAAAATTAAAACCTAAATAAAATAAAAAACTAAACTAAAATAAAAAAATAAAACAAACTTAAAATAAAATAAAATAAAACCAAACCAAAAAATAAACCTAAAATAAAATAAAATAAACTTAAACCTAAACCAAATAAAACCAAAACCAAAACCAAAAAAAATAAACAAACCCTAAACCTAAAAAATAAACAAACCTAAACCTAAACCTAAACTAAATAAAATAAATAAACTAAAATAAACCTAAACCCTAAAAATAAAACCTAAAATAAAAAACCTAAAACTAAACCTAAAAAAAAATAAAAAAACCTAAACTAAACCTAAATTAAAAAAAATAAAACCTAAACCTAAAAAAAAATAAAATAAAAAACCTAAACCTAAACCTAAAAAATTAAAATAAAACCTAAAAAAAAACCTAAAAAAGAAAATAAAATAAACTAACTAAAAAATAAACATAAACCTAAACCTAAACATAAAAAAATAAACTAAACTAAATAAAATAAAATAAACATAATAAAATAAATAAATACTAAAATAAATAAAAAATAAAATATATAAATAAAAAAAAAAATAAAAAAAAAAAAACCAAACCTAAAATAAAACTAATCCTAAACAAACCTAAACCTAAACTAAATAACCCTAAAAAAAAACCTAAACCTAAAAATAAAATAAACTAAACCCAAAAAAACCTAAACCTAAACCTAAACTAAAAATAAACCTAATCTAAACCTAAAATAAAATAAATCTAAACTATATAAAACCTAAAAATAAAAAAAAAGAAAATATAAACTAAAATAAAATAAAATCATAAACTAAAAAAAAAACCTAAACTTAAAACTAAAAAGAAAATAAAATAAATAATAATAACTAAACTAAAATAAAATAAATAAAAACCTAAATTAAACTAAAAAAATAAAAAACATAAATAAAGTAAAAAACTAACCTAAAATAAAATAACATTAAAACTAAATAAAAATCTAAACTTAACGAATTAACATAAAAGAAAACCTAAACCCTAAACTAAAAAAAAAAAATCCTAAACCTAAATAAAATAAATAAACTTAACCTAAACTAAAATAACTAAACTAAAATAAATAAAACCCCTAAAACCTAAAATAAACTAAACCTAAACCTAAACCTAAACTAAATAAAATAAATAAACTAAAAATAAAACCTAAACTAAACTAAAAAATAAAACCTAAAATAAATAAAATAAAAAATAAAATAAACCTAAAAAAATAAATTAAAACCTAAACCTAAAACTAAAAAATAATAAAAATAAAATAAAATAAAATAAAACTAAAAAATAAACCAAAATAACCTAAACCTAAAAAAATAAACTAAAATAAAAACCTAAACTAAAATAAATAAACCAAAATAAATAAAAAAAAATAAAATAAACTAAATCAAAATAAAATAAAAAATAAACTAAAATAAATAAAAAAATAAACTAAATAAATAAACCTAAATATAAAAAATAAAAAAAATAATAATAAAAAAAAAACTCTAACTAAATAAACTAAATAAAATAAATAAATAAAAAAAAAAATAAACCTAAATATAAATAAATAAAACCCTAAACAAAAATAAACCTAAATCATAAACCCTAAAATAAACCCTAAACCCTAAATAAAAACCCAAACTAACCTAAACCTAAACCCTAAACACTAAACCTAAAAAAACTAAATCTAAACTAAATAAAACCTAAATAAATTAAAAAAAAATTATTAAAACCAAAATAAAAAACCTAACCTAAACCTAAACCTAAACTAAACTAAACCTAAAAATAAAATAAATAAAATAATAAATAAAAAACTAAAAATAAAATAAATAAAACCAAAACTAAACTAAAAAATAAAATAAACCTAAAATTAAAAACCTAAATAAAAACAAATAAAATAAATATAAAAAATAAAATAAAACTAAATAAAATAAACCTAAAAAATAAACCAAAAATAAATAAAAATAAACCAAAACCTTAAACTAAAAAAACCTAAACCAAAATAAATAAAATAAAATAAACCTAAACCTAATCAAAATAAAACCTAAACCTAAACCTAAAATAAACTAAACATAAACCCTAAACTAAATAAAATAAAATAAACTAAAAATAAACCTAAACTTAAACTAACAAATAAAACCTAAAATAAAAACCTAAATCCTAAACTTAAAAAAATAAAATAAAATAAAAAAACCTAAAAAAAAAAAAAAAAAAAAATAAAAAAATAAAAATAAAAATAAAATAAAATAAAACTAAACTAAAAAAATGAAAACATAAACATAAACCTAAACTAAAAAATGAACTAAAATAAATAAACTAAATAAATAAGCTAAACTAAATAAAATATAAACAAACCTAAATAAATAAAATATAATAAACTAAAATAAATAAAAAATAAAATAAACCTAATTGGTTTACAATTTAGAAAACCCTAAACCCTAAACACTAAAGCCGAAACCCTAAATCCTAAACCTTAAATCATAAACCCTGAACCCTAAACCCTTAACCCTAAACCCTAAGCTAACCCTAAAACTACAACCCTAAACCCTAAAAACTAAAAACCCTAAACCCTAAATCCTAAAACCCTAAACCCTAAACCTTAAACCCTAAACCTTAAAAACCTAAACCTAAACTAAATAAAACCTAAAAATAAAATAAATAATAAAACCTAAACATAAATAAATAAATAAAAAAAATAAACTAAAAACCTAAACTAAAACCTAAACCTAAACCTAAAAATAAAATAAAATAAACTAAAATAAAATAGTTAATAACCTAAACTAAACTAAATAAAATAAAATAAACCTAAGAATAAAAAACCTAAAGATCTAAATGTAAAATAAAAATAAAATAAACCTAAAAATAAACTAAATAAAAACCTAAACCTAAAAAATAAACCTAAAAAAAACCTAAAAATAAATAATAAATTAAACCTAAACCCTAAACAAAAAAAACTAAACCTAAAATAAAAATAAAATAAACAAAATAAAATAAACCTAAACCTAAACTTAAACTAAAATAAACTAAACTAAAATAAATAAAACCTAACCCTAAACCTAAAATAAACTAAACCTAAACCTAAACCTAATCTAAATAAAATAAATTAAACTAAAAATAAACCTAATCCTAAACTAAAAAATAAAATCTAAAAATTAACCTAAAATAAAATCCTAAAATCTAAACCTAAAAAAATAAAATAAAAATCAAAACCTAATCCTAAAAATAAAAAATTAAACCAAACCTAAAAAAATAAAATAAAAATAAATCTTGACTTAAAAAATAAACCTAAAATTAAAAAAAATAAACTAAAATAAAATCCTAAACTAAAATTAAATAAACCTAAAAAATAAATAAATTAAACTAACTAAAAATAAAAAATAAACATAAATAAAATATAAAATAAAATAAAATAAAATAACTAAAAAATAAACTAAATAACCCTAAACCTATTACTTAATTTTAAAAGAACATAAACCTAAGTTAACCTAAATCTAAACCTAAAAATAAAATAAAAAAATTAATCTAAAGGTTTACTTAATTTAAAATAAGAAACAAAAAATAACCAAAACTACTAAACCCTAAGCCCTAAACCCTAATAAAATAAAAAATAAAAAAAGAATAAATACAAAGTCAATAAAAAAACCATAATCCTAAAACTAACCCTAAATCCTAAACACTAAACCCTAAAACCTAAACCCCAAATTGAAAACCCTAAACCCTAAATCCTAAACATTAAACCCTAAACCCTAAACCTAAAATAAACCCTAAAACTTAAACATAAAAAATATAAAATAAATAAATTAATAAACCTAAAACCTAAATAAAATAAATAAATAACTAAAAAAAACCCTAAACCTAAACCCTAAAAACCTAAAAACCAAAACCTAAACTAAACAAAACTATAAAATAAAATAAATTAAAAAACTTATGGAACTGGATTGTTATGCCATGGTGGTGGGGAGGGAGAGATCGGGATATGATGGTGGATCCCACTACTAAGATAAATGGAACTAGAGAAAACTTTTGTTACTTGGTTGATAAAAACTAAAAGAAGAAATATTGAATCTATATTTGTTCTTTGTTTGAAATAAAAAATAAAAACCCTAAACCTAAAACCCAAACCCTAAACCCTAAACCCTAAGCCCTAAAAAAAAAAAAATAATAAATAATAAGAAAACCTAACCCTAAGCCCTAAACCTAAAATTAACTAAACCCTAAACCCTAAACCTAAAACTAAGCCTAAACCCTAAACTTTAACCATAAACTAAAAACCAACCTAAACCTAAAACCCTAAACTAAAAAACCCTAAACCTAAACTAAACCCTAAACCTAAACCCTAAACTCTAAACCAAACCCTAAACCCTAAAGCCTAAAACCTAAACCCTAAACCGTAAACTCTAAACCTTAACCCTAAACCCTAAACCCTAAAACCCTTAACCCTAAAACCCTAAACCCTAAACCCCAAACCCTAAACCCTAAAAACCTAAAAACCTAAACCTAAACTAAATAAAACTTAATAATAAAATAAATAAAAAACCTAAAACTAAATAAAATAAAGAAACAAAATAAAATAAAAACCTAAACTAAAACCTAAACCTAAACATAAAAATAAAATAAATAAAATATAAAAATAAACTAAAATAAAGTAAATAAAAACATAAACTAAACTAAAAAAATAAAATAAACCTTAGAATAAAAAACCTAAATAAAATACAAACTAAACATAAAATAATAATAAAATAAACCTAAAATAAGATCAAATAAAAACCTAAACCTAAAAAATAAACCTCAAAATAAATAAAAAATAAAACATAAAACTCTAAACTATAAAAAAAAACTAAACCTAAAATAAAAATAAAATAAACCAAAACCTAAACTAAAATAAACTAAACTAAAATAAATAAAACCTAAACCTAAATCTAAACTAAACTAAACCTAAACCTAAATTAAATAAAATAAAATAGCTAAAAATAAACCTAAACCTAAAATGAAAAATAAAATCTAAAAATAAACTAAAATAAACACCTAAAACCTAAAAAAAATAAAATATAAACCTAAACCTAAACCTAAAAAGTAAAAAATATAACATAAACCTAGAAGATAAAATAAAAATAAAACTCAACTAAAAATTAAACCTAAACCTAAACCTAAAAGATAAAGTAAAATAAATAAATAAAATAAATAAACTAAACTAAATAATAAATTAAACCTAAATAAAAATAAAAAAAATAAACTAAAATAAATAATAAATAAATTTAATAAACTAAATAAACATAAACCTACCAGTTTACTTAATTTAAAAAATAAAAAAAAACCTAAACCGTAAATCTTAAACCCTAAACATACAACGTTAAACCTACAACCCTAAAACCTAAACCCTAAACCCTAAACTCTAAACCCTAAAAAACCCTAACCCTAAACCCTAAACCCTAAACTATAAACCCTAAACCCTAACCCTAAACCCTAAACCCTAAAAGCATAAACCCTAAAAGCCTAAACCCTAAACCATAAACAGCTGATTTTTATGAAAGTTGATCTTAAAGAAGTCAGCGAAGAGGTTGAGAAATACAAAGTTGGTGCTCCTACCCATGTTGGTCTTATTGCACCTATTGATATTGTGGTTCCCCTAGATAGCACTAGTTTGGATCCTTCAACCTTTTCTTCGTTGTAAAATTATCACCCAGTGAAAAAAAAGTCAATAAGGTGGGATCCTCAAAGGCTGCTCTCCTCGCTAAGCTGGGGACTAGGCCATTCTCTTATGGCTTTATCGTCCAGTCTATTTTTGATGATGGTTCAGTGTTCAATCCTGAGGTGTTTGACCTCACTAAAGATGATCTCATCAGAAGTTCTAGCCCTTTAATGATCACTCTCTTACTTGTCCTCTCTTATCCCACCCTACCTCACATAAACGCCATAATGTCCTACATGATTGCCACTAATTAAACATATCCGCAGAGCGAGAAGGTTAAGGAGTATTTAAAAGATCCTAGTAAATTTGATGTGACTGCTACTGATGCTTCTACTACCCTAACCTAACTAATGGAAGAGATAAAGGAAGATTCTAAAGCACCGATGATGATATGGGTTTCGCTTGTAAAGCTTTGTTGTCCTTCTATAAAATAAATTTTATTATCTAGTGGTAAATCATTTTATGAAATATATTGTGAATTTTTGAATTACATTCTATTTTATCCTATTTTAAATTGTTAGGATAATGTCTTTTTTAATTTGGTAATTTCTTGTCTATTATGGAACCATTTGAGTTTAAAATTTAAAAAAAAATCCTAAACCCTAAACCATAAGCCTTAATAATAAACCATAAACCCTAAACCTAAACCTATATTAACTAAACAAATTAAAAAATAAACCTAAACCCTAAAACCTAATAAACCTAAGCCTAAACCCTAAGAATGGGGAGAACCTTGATGGCATGAACATCACCACAACCATGCCTAGATCTAACTGGAGGGAAGGAGGTGGCTAATCATCATTGGTTGGGGATCTAGAGGTGATGGTGGATCTGGAGGTGGTGGTCAGATCAGTGGTGGTTATGGAGGTGAGAGAAGAAATGGAGGTTACAGTCATGGTGGTGGAAAAGGGAGAGATCAAGGATATGATGGTGGATCCCTCTACCAAGAGTCTTGGTTGATGGATGCTAAAGAAATAAAGAAACCGATCTGTATGCGCTAATGCGTGTCTTTATAAAAAGATATTCTAGTTATGTAGCTTTGATTTGCTCTATGCTCATTTTGATCTATGTCATTGCTTGTGTCTTAGAAAACTTGGTGTGTTACTTGGTTGATGAAATCTAGAAGAAGAAATGTTTAATTTGAATTTATTCTCTATTAAAAAAAACTAGAATCCTTAAACCCTAAACACTAAACCTAAACCATAAAAAGAAAAAAGAAAAAAAAACCATAACTCTAAACCCTAAGACCTAAAATTAACCCTAAACCTACAACTCTAAATCCTAAATCCTAAATTCTAAAACCCTAAACCCTAAACCCAATAACCCTAAACCCTAAACCCTCAACCCTAAACCCCAAACCCTAAACCCTAAACTCAAAACCTTAAACCCTAAACCCCAAAAGCATAAACCCTATAACCCTAAACCCTAAACCCTAAACCCTAAACCCTAAACTCCAAATCCTAAACTTAAAGTAACTAAAAAAAATTAAAAAATAAACTTAAACTCTAAAACTAATAAACCTAAACCAAAACCCTAAGAATGGCCAGAACCTTGATAGAAAGAACATCACCATCATCAGTCTAGATCCTGGTGGTAAAGGTTGAGATATTAGTGGTGGTGGGGATCTAGAGGTGCTGGTGGATATGGAGTGGTTGCATAAAGTAAGGAGTGAAAAACCATGGTGGTGGTGGAAGATGAGATATGATGGTGGATCTCTACTAAATTGGTTCGATGGGAACTAGAGAACTAAGAAAATAGAATGTCTTCGAGAGATAGTTCTAGTTACCTAAGGTTTTTGATTTGTGTGCTCATTTTTTATCTATGTCATCGCTTCTATCCTGGAAAACTTGGAGTGTTACTTGGTTGATGTAATCGAGAAGAAGAAATGTTGAATATGAATTTGTTCTCTATTAAAAAAAATAAAAGCCCTAAACCCTAAACTAAAACCTGAACCCTAAACCCTAAAATAAAACCTGAACCCTAAACCTAAAACCTAAACCATAAACCCTAAAAATAAAAATAAATAAAAAACCCCTAACCCTAAAACTAACCTTAAACCCTAAACCCTAAATCTTAAAACCCTAAACCCTAAACCATAAACCCTAAATCGTAAACCCTAAACCCTAAAAACCTAAAACTTAAACCTAAACAAAATAAAACATTAAAAAAAAACCTAAACCTAAAAAAATAAAATAAAATAAAATAAAAACTTAAACTAAAACCTTAACCTAAAAATAAAATAAAATAAAAATAAAAACTAAATTAAAATAAATAAATAATAACATAAACTAAACTAAAAAAATAAAATAAACCTCAAAATAAAAAACCTAAATAAAATAAAAACTAAATGAAAATAAAATATAATAAACCTAAACAAAATAAAATAAAACTAAATAAAAACTTAAACCTAAAATAAACCTAAAATAAAACTTAAAAATAAAAAAAAAATAAACTTAAACCCTAAACTAAAAAATAAAATCTAAAATAAACAAAATAAAATAAACCTAAACCTAAGCCAAAATAAACTAAACTTAAATAAATAAAACCTTAACTGAATTCTAAAATAAACTAAACCTAAACCCTAAACAAAATAAGATAAAATAAATTAAAATTAAACCTAAACACTAAAAAAAATTAAAAATTAAGCCTAAACCTTAAACTAAAGAAAAAAAACAAAACCTAAAATAAAGAAAATAAAATAAACCTAAACCTATATTACAATAAACTAAACTAAAATAAATAAAACCTAAACCTAAACCTAAAATAAATGAAAGCTAAACCCTAAACTAAATAAAATAAAATAAAATAAAAATAAACCTAAAACTAAACTAAAAAATAAAATATAAAAATAAACCTAAAATCTAAACCTAAAAAAATAAAATAAAAACCTAAAACTAAACCTAAAAATAAAAAAACCTAATCCTAAAAAATTAAATAAAAATAAAACTAAACTACAAAAATAAACATAAACCTAAACCTAAACCTAAAAAATAAACTAAAATAAAAAAACCTAAACTAAAATAAATAAACATAAAATAAATAAAATAAACTAAACAAAGATAAAAAACAAACTAAATAAAAATAAAAAACTAAAATAAATGGAAAATAAACTAAATAAATAAAAAAACCTAAACTAAATTACTAAGTTTAAAATAAACCTAAACTAAACCTAAACCTAAACCCAAAACCTTAAATCCTAAAACTTAAACCCTAAACCCTAAACCCTAAAACCAACCCTAAACCTACAACCCTAAACCTACAACCTTAAACCTTAAACCCTAAACCCTAAAAAATCCTAAACCCTAAACCTTTATGGTAACCCTAAACCCTAAAACCTAAACTAATTGTAAACCATAAACTCTAAACTATAAAAAGCTAAACCAAATAAAACTAACTAAACCTAAACTAAACCCTAAACCTAAACTAAACTAATAAACCTAAAACTAAAATAAAAAAAAAACCTAAACTAACCCTAAACCTAAACTAAACCTAAACTAAATAAAAAACCTAAACTTAAACTATAAAATTAAACCTAAACTAAAATAAACATTAAACCTAAACAAATAAATATTAAAACCCTATACCTAAATGTTTAAACCCCAAATCAGAAAACTAAACTCCAAACTAAACCTCAACCCCAAACCTAAACCTTAAATCTAAACCTAATCTAAACCTAAACTAAACTCCCTAAACCTAAACCCAAAATAATAAACCCTAAACCCTAAACCTTAAACCCCAAACCTAAACTTAAACCCTAAACCCTAAACCTAAACTAAACCCTAAACCCTAACCCTAAACCTTAAACCCTAAATTCCAAACTATAAACCTAAACTTAAAGTAACTAAATAAATTAAAAAATAATCCTAAACCATAAAACCTTACAAACCTAAACCTTAAACATAAGAATGGGCAAAATCTTGATGGGATGAACATCATCGTCAACCATGCTCAGTCTAGATCTAGCGGTGAAGCGGAAGGCTGAGGTTATCACACTAGTAGTGGGGGATTTGGAGGTGCTGGTGGATATGGAGGTGGTGATCAAAATAGTGGTGGTTATGGAGGCGAGAGCAACAAGCATGGGTGGTGGTGGTGGAGGGAGAGATCGGATATGATGGTGGATCCCGCTACTTGAGAGGCCAAGGTGGTTCAGATGGGAATTGGAGAAATTAAAGAATGGCCGATCCGATCTACTGCTTATGGAACTATGTCATTACAATAGAGACTATTCTAGTTATCTAGGGTTTTTATTTTTCTCTATGCGTGCTCATTTTTTATATATGTGGTTGTTTGTGTCTCAGAAAACTTGGTGTGTTACTAGGTTGATGAAATCAAAAAGAAGAAATGTTGAATTTGAATCTGTTCTCTACTAAAAAAAACTAAAAATGCTAAGCTAACTAAACTAACCTAAACCTAAAACCTAAACCCTAAACCTTAAAAAATAAAAAAAAAATAAAAAAAAAAATAAAACCCTAACCCTAAACACTAAACACTAAACCTACAACCCTAAACCCTAAACCCTAAACCTTAAAACCCAAAACCCTAAACCTAAATCCTAAACCCTAAACCTTAAAACCCTAAACCCTAAACCTACACCCTAAAACCTACAACCCTAAACCTAAACACTAAGCTCCAAACCCTAAACCCAAAACTAACTTAAACACCCTAAAGTAACCCTAAACTAAACCATAAACTAACCCTAAACTCTAACCCTAAACCCTAAACCCTAAACCTTGAATAAAGATGTCATTAATAATAGATTTGAAGAATGACCTAATCCTAACATAATACTAGTAGCTAAAGAAATTATCTTCAAGAGACTTTCCCTTGACTATTAGAGATTTGAATACCCTAAACCCTAACCCAAAATCATATTATAATACCATATATTATAGTATAATGTAGCATCATATATTTGAGTATGTACTAATGTGTTTTTGGATGTTATAAGATGTTTTGAAATATTTTAGTATATTATGGTATTGTGCCCTATAGTCTATATTAATATAAATAATAAAAATATTGATTTAATAAATGAGATGATGAAATTTGTTAAATTTAAAGTGGGAATTAGATTGTAGTACCAAAGGTGTGCTACACCACTTGTAGTCTAAAAAGTAAGATTTTATGTTCAAAATAAATATTATATGTTGTAGCATAGTATAACATCATATATCATAATATATTATTCTGTGCATTTTAAATTCTTTTAGTATTTTATAATCATGCAATCGAGCCTACACTAGCATTACTTATAAAAATGTAATTTAGACTTTAAAATGGTGGAATTTGGCCAAATTCATAATAGGTAAAGCATAGCATCATAATATATTATTTCAATTTAAAACATGTAAGTGATATGACTAAAATTTATAATTTTTTACTATTTAGACTAATTTATGATTTTTTATCTTAAGCAATCCCTTGTGATATGATTTGCAATATAGTATAATATAATATGTTATAGTGTATTATAATATAGGATGCCATAACATAGTGTAGCATCATGCATTATAGCATACCATTATGTATTACTACTTGTTTAGCATATTTTAGTTTGTTATAATATGATGTAGTAGATTTTGTACTAGTATAATTCATGAAATTACTGATTTATAGGTTGAGATGATGGGATTTGGTCAAATTTAAGGTAATTTTAAAGAACATCATTGCTATGGTGTGTCATTTACAAAAAGAATGGAATTTTGCATCCAAAATAAATGTTAATTTTCAACCAAATTTTATAAATTTTTTGTTTAAAGTGATTCATTTTAAGGTGTAATGTAAGATAATATATTATATGAAAGCATATTAAAATATAGTGTACATAACAATATAACTTCACATATATATGAATGTGGCGGTGTGTTACTAAATGTTATTGTACATTTTAGTATGTTTTACTTTTGTTATAATACATTGGGTCAAAACTCACAAAAATATTAATTTGAAGGTTGAGATGAAGAATTTGGCCAAATTCACAGCACACACCAACAAGCAACACCAAAATTATGCTATTTTGTACCATTTCTAATAGAAAAATAAAGATTTTACATCAAAAATGAACATTATTCATATTTTGAGAAAATTTTGTTATTTGTTCCTTTAAGTGATTCTAATGAGGTGTAATGTTAGACAATATATTATATTATAGAAAATTATAATATAACATCATATATTATAATATAATATAGTGTGTTAATACACACTATATTATGTTTAGCATGATATTGTATAGTTAGTTTGAGCTTGCACAATCACAAATCATAAAATGTTGATTACAATGTTAAGATGATGTAATTTGAAGGAATACATTGTTAGGATTTTGGTTGAAGAAATAAGACAGGAAATAAGGTTTGATGAGAATTCCATGTCAAGGGTAATGAAGGAGATCCGTTAGGGGATCACACATGCATTGGACATGACATGTAAGGGGTTTATGTAGATGGCATAGAATAAGAAAATCTGCTATGAATAAGGTTTGAATTTGATTTGATTATGATTTTGAAAAAAGATCCATTGGGGATAAAAATCTATAATCCACAAGAGATTAAGATTGAATTGAATTTAATTTTTTGTTTTAATTGATGTGGAGGCATATCTACTAGAGATATGGGCTCGAGTCCACTAGGGATTTGGTATATGAACCTTCCACTAAGGAAGCAGGTTCGGGCTATTCGCTGGGGATTGGGATTTGAGTTTGATTTCATAGATTTTTTTTGGAAATGTATCCACTAGAGATAATAGTTTGGTTGGATTGCTTTGATTTGGCTCTACCGAGGGAGTTGGTTTAATTTGGCTCCACTAGGGAGGTTGGTTTTGAATTTGATTTGTTTGCTTGACTTGTTTATATATGATTTGGGGCTCTAGGGAGAGAGATTTAACTCCGAGAAAATCATATTGGGTTTAATTTAACTGAGTTAATGTATGGGCCTTGTTGCGATGGACCCAAGAAGTGGCTATATCCTTTGACCTATCTCAGTTTACAAATCCAAAGGGGTAGTCTAGGCTAGGTAGCTAGCCAACCTAAAGGGTTTCCTTGTGCAACGGATGCTAGAAAGAAGGCATAGCACTTACATCTTCCAAAGTGAGGAACAAAGCTGGTGACTGTTGGATGCATAAATCAACCTAACCTACGCGACTACATCTTGAATTTTGCTCAGGACTTATGTCAACTCAAAAGTAGTCAGGATTAATTTTATTTTAATTTCATGTGAATTGACATGGTTTGTTTGGTTTAATTATATTTTGAATTGAGGGAATATCCACTGGGGATGTGAGCTTGGTAAAATTTGATAGATTTAATTTATGGACCATGTTGGTGTGCAATGGACCCACTGAGAAGGGGCTATATCAAACTTGTCCTATCTCATATTTACAAATCTAAAGGGATAGTCTACTAGCCATGGGGTAGAGCTAGCCAACCTAAGGGGTTTCCTTTCGGTATGCAATGGTCGTGCTAGGAAGAAGGTGTAGCAGACTTACATCTTCTCAAGTAGGGAATAACCACTGGGTGACATGTTGGTAGAAAAACAAATAGAACCCGATGGGGTGACTACGAGTGAATGACTGAGACTTATATCAACTCAAGAGTAGTTATGTGATTCCTATAAGGAGTTTTGTTGACATTGCCCTAAAGATAGGATGCTGCTGGGAAAAGGTGCCACTAGGGGTGTCCCTTTAATCCACAAGTGAATATATATTTTATTTATATTTTTGTGTGGACCCTAATGGTGTGCAAAGGAACACACTAAAAGGGGCTATGTCAGCCCTGACCTATCTCAAATTTATTGAACCAAGGGAGAATCTGCACGTCAATAAAATTGATTCTCCAACCACATGGGTGGTTACTAGGAAAGGGGAATTGTCCAATCTGATAGTAACCTTGGTAGTGTCTAAATGGGGTCGCAAAGGATGTGATCCAAATATAGTGCCCATAGCGGAGGTGCTATTATGGGCATTATCTTGAGCTCTATAAAAGAAATATTATAGGTGTATAGTGGCCAACTCAAGAAGAAAGTATAGCAGACTTACATCTGCCATCAGTGGTGTAGCCTAAGGTGCGAGAACCAACCAACCTAAGATGTATCCATCAGCATGAGTGGAGTATCCATCAGCATAGTAAGAACCAACCAACCTAAGGTACACTTCAGTATGAAATGATCTATCTGAAAAGAAAATGTGTAGGCCTAAAACTTTACAAGCAAAACTGATCATTGGAATAGTTTATCATTGGATGTTATCGACCTAGAGACTTAAGTGGGAGCCCGAGGAAGGACTGGACCCAGACTTGAAATAGTTAGGAGGGAAGGAGCCGCTAGGGGACTTATCCTAAACCTCAAATATACTCAACCCAATTAGTGTATGAAGGCTAATCCAAGATGAAAGCATAGTAGACTCACATCCTCTTAAATGAAGCCAACATGAGGTAGCTTATTGGTTACGCAGTAAGGCCTACCAAACTAACAAGGCACTTGTCGATGTGCAGTGGCCAAGTAAGGAAGGAACGCATAGCAGACTTACATCCTCCAAAGTAAGAAGACCACTGGGGTGACACATTAATTGGGTAGCATCACCACCTAGAGCAACTAAGTGAGTGCCATTGGGGAATTATCTTAACTCAGCGAGATAAAAGATATGTGTTTATTTTATATGTTTGTGTTTAGTTAGTGTTTGTGTTATGTCGATGAAGGATAGGACACAGCTCAGGTTCCTTACACATACACTAAACACATCATGGCGAATTAGCAAACAAGAATAATTTTAACATGGAAGAGATTGAATTTGAAATAAAAGTTTCATTATTGATAATTATTTTCAAACATGATTTATAATATTTCTTTAAGTAGGGAGCTTTGATTGGAAGCATTGGGTGTTCTCCCTTATGATTAATAAGCTGATAAGATCCTCCTTGATAGGCCTTCTCTAAGGAAAAAGGGCCTTCCCAAGTGGGTTCAAACTTGCCTCCCATCTTATGATGTAATAAATCTCCTTAGAACTAAAATAAGCTCTCCTACTTGAAAAGCTCTAGGATGGACCAACTTTTGTGAGATTAAATCATTTTAGCTTTATACAACTGAAGTTTTGCAGCATCTCTCCTCCAAACTTCGAGCTCTTATAACCGCACTTGCGTTGCTCTATTGTGATCTACCCATATCCATAGTGATGGGAGTTGGACTTCTAATGGTAGAATGGATTTGAACCCATACACTAAGGATAAAGGAGTAGACTAAGTTAGAGTTCTATATGTGGTGCAGTAGGCCCATAAGGCTTCATCTAACTGCTCATGCCACTATCTCTTGTTATTGTCGAGTGCCTTCTTTAGTATTTGGATGGGAGCTTTGTTGAAGGCTTCTATAAAGCCATTTTCCCTTGGGTAGTTGATGGTAGAATATCTTCAATCTATGTTGTATCTTTAGGAAAAGTTGTTGATCTCGGTGCTCTTGAATGTAGTACCATTATCTGATATAATTTTTCGAGGCTCTTCAAACCTATATATGATATGGTTCCTAAAAACCTGGAGCACATGCTGAGTTGTGACCTCTTTGAGCAGAATTGCCTTCGCCCATTTGGAAAAGTAGTCAGTAGTAGCTAAGAGGAATTGATGACCCTTAGAAGAAGGTAGATCAATCAAACCCACTATGTCGGTACCCCAACACTCGAATAGCCATGAGGCCAATGTAGGATGTAGAATGTTGGGTGGTTGGTGTAGGTCCACACCATGTATTTGACATTGGTGGCATCGCCTTGCCGTATCCATGCAATCTTTGATCATCGACTACCAGTAGTATCCTAGTCTCTTGATCTTGGCATTCATATTTGGATCGATTAGTTGGCTCCACATAATCCTAAGTGTCTCGATCATGATCTTACGGGCTTTGTGCTTGTCTAAACAGTATAATCACATATGATTGAAAGACAGTCAATATAAGACACCATCCATAAGAGTGTTGGAAAGTGCTCTCTACTCTATCTGATGGGCTTAGGACTTCTCTTGAGATAGTTTGCCTTTACTTAGGTAATCCATGAATTATTGACTCCAATCTAAATCCTCATCCTTCTTGGCAATGGCAACCTACCCTTTAAGAGAGTACTTTTGATGAGTTAAATATCACAAGGATGGGACTTGTCTATTATGGACCTTTATTGATATGGACTCATCATCCAGACATGCCAACTCTTTGGCAAGCTTAGCTAAAGAATATGCTATGATGTTCTCTCCTCGACGAATCTTATAAATGGTAACCTCTCAGATTTGGGCCAATAACTCCATGGTGTACTTGTGGTAGTGATGGAGCTTAGCTTAATAACCTTATAAGATCCAGCAATTTGGTTGATAACTAGCTGAGAATCCCCAAAGATGTTGATATCCTGGATGCTTAGAGTAATGAATAACTCCAGATCAAGAATTAGAGCTT
The DNA here is from genome assembly GCA_021442155.1 of Cymbidium sinense. Lineage (NCBI taxonomy): Eukaryota > Viridiplantae > Streptophyta > Magnoliopsida > Asparagales > Orchidaceae > Cymbidium > Cymbidium sinense. Next base: position 166,046 of record JAKCPB010000380.1, read on the forward strand.
CATATTCAACTTTGTTGTTGGTGTAAGGATTGGACAGATGATATGATAATCTCATCACATCATGGTCTGGAGTTAAGAGAACTATTCTTAGTCCTGCATTTCCTGGAATAGTATATTATGGTTCTTCTCCTCTTTAAGAAGTACATCTCCCAGTGGTGAATGCTGGTATCCCATAAGTTAATGATTTGTTCATCAGGGAGATCACCACTAAGTAGAGAGTTAGCAGGAAGTTGGTGTGCTGCTAACAAATCTGCTAGCGCTTGTCCTTTCACCACGAGGGGTATGAAGGTAACCTCAAACTGCGAGAGGATCATGGACCATTATGCCAACCATCTGGATAACATCAACCATGTCATGAAATACTGTAGTGGATTGATCCTAGAGATTAAGTTCACCTTATGAGGAAGCATGTAGTGATGTAGCTTTTGGGATGCAAAGATTAAAGCTAAGAAATATTTCTCAATGAGTGGATAATTAGCCTCATTAGATGATGGCTGAGGTAGTAGAGTGTGTTTTCCTTCCTTTCAACTTTGGCTTGGGATAACAAAGCACCAAGAGAGTCATCTAACACAGCAGTGTAAAGTACAAGTGACTTGCCTGGGATAGGGTCTACTAGAACAAGTGGCGTCATCAACTAATGCTAGATGTCTTCGAAGGCATGCTCACACTTATCATCCTACTTGAACTTGGCATCCTTTTGGCAAGTGCTGAGAATGGTTGACATCTTCCCAATAAGTTGGATATAAAGCATCTTAGATAAGCCAACCACCCTAAGAATGATCTGAGTTGAGTTAAACTTTTAGAGGGTGGCATTTCTAATATCGCCTTATTCTTCTTCGGATCGATTTTAATTCCCTTATGTCGGACAACAAACCAAAGGAATTTCCTTGAAGCTACTCTGAATGCAAACTTTTCATTTTGAGGTTTTATCTTAACTATTCAAAACTACTCAAGTGAAAGAGATGGTCTTCCTTTTCTCTACTTTTGACCATGAGATCATCAACATAGCACTCAAATTGATGATGAATAAGTTCATCAAAGATTCGAGTCATAGATTGCTGGTATGTAGCATCAGCATTTTTAAGGCTGAAAGGCATGATCATATAGCAATAGATTCCGATCAGGGTTCTAAAAGAACTATTTCTTTCATCTTCAGGGGCCATCTTTATTTGGTTATATCCAGATGAGCCATCCATGAAAGGAAGACTGCATGAGATGAGGCCATTCTTTTTCTTAACTAGGATGACACTAGCTAACCAAGTAGGATATTTTTCTTCCTTGATGAAGCCATCATCGATCAGTTTCTTCACTTCATAAATGACCTATTTTTCTATGTCTAATCAAATGCGTCTAGGAGCTTGCTTGATAGGGTTAGCAGTAAGCTCTATTGCTAGTTTATGGACCGCTACGTTAAGAGCAAATCCAGGCATCTCTTCATAACTCCATGCAAAGTAGTCCTTAAACTTAGTTAATAGCCTAACTAACTCATTGGTTTCAATTTCATCCAACAAAGAATTGATGTATGTCGAGCGTGGATCTTCTTAAGTTCCTAAGTTGATTTCTTTGCGTTCATTGATGGTTGGCTTGATCTCTTCTTCAAAATTTGGCAATGCATCTTTGACTTCAAAGTCATCCGATCATTTGAAGTTTTTAATCAGCCTCATATAAGTTAATGTGATTTGAAAAGAACCTATCAGATTCCAAATGATTGGTGATGACTAAGCACTAATCATCATCATCGATTGGACCCATTGTACCTAATCCTAGTCCCGATCTTGATTGAGAGCTTTTGCATTTATTCTTCCATATTCTTTTAAAGTAGTATGACTTGTGCTTTGACCAAGTATGTGGGATTAACCCTTTGCTAAATTATGAACACAAGAAGTACTAATCAAAAGGTAATTCTATTAAATCTTTATATGAATCATCCTCAACTTCTTGACTTGACGATTATGCTCCCAAAAAAAACTTCTGAGTCTTCACACATGTGGATGACTTAGAGGCTTCTTTAACTACCAAACCCTCGCCTTTTAGAGGAGGGTTAGAGCTAAAAGGTTCCCAACCGATGCCTAACGCTTAACATATAGACTTTCATACACTTATACTTTGCTTTGGAGCTTGTATTTCATCGCTATCTAGCTCAAGTGTCATCTCTAAGGGAATCTACTATTGAGAAGAGCTGGATAGTGTGCTAACCATATAAGACTCATCCTATGAACTAGATTCTAAGTCTATATGGATAGGTGTACTCTGCTAAGATATATCTTCTATTGGGTGGCCAATAAAGTGGTTTTCCACCCCTAGGACTACGTCTGAACTGGCCTCTTCCTCTGCCTGTTGGAGATTAGGTCGTCCGATCCATATGTTTGAATGGAGTAATGAACGGTGGGTGGAATCTAATGTCAGGCTCCACTTCCTCCTCCAAGTCTATTTCCTCTCCTTTTTTTTTTTTTTTCATTTTTTATTTTCTTTTCTTTTTCCTTTTTTCTTTTTTTTTCTTTTTCTTTCATTTTAAAACTTTGGCCAAGTTTGTGAGAATAGACTTACTAATTTTGAGGGAGGTAGTAAGCCGCATCCTCATATATGTTGACCTTGTGAACTATAAATGGTTTGAGATCTCCATTGACACAGTAGACGATCCCACCTCTCCCAAACTTCATACACTAATGTAGAAAGGATGGAACTATGTTGTTCTCATGTATCCATGGTCTCCCAAGCAAAGCGTTGAAAAATGTAAACTTGCCTTCGTCTTCAATCATTTATCTCTAAGGGGAAACACTATGGAGCCTAAGGCCGCTTGACCTCACTTTGGAATGCAATTCAATCTTAGGAGTCTTGTAGACACTATGACTTCCTAGTCAAGACACTTCTAAAAATTAGGTAAACACTTAACCTTAGCCTAAAGACTTAGAAGGGTTAACCATAGAATTAGGTTATGCCTTCGGAATTAAGATAATCCACCTACCTTACAACCCAAATCCAATTGTTCACTTTCTCAAACCAAAGCTCAAGTTCAATTCAAACATCAAATTCAAATCAAAATCCAAAGCCAAATTCCAAAACCAAATGATTGAAGCCCATGATTAAATCCAAACTTGAAACCCTTCCTAAGCCATATGACCTATCCCATGGACTTAGCCAAATCTTCATCCAAATCAATACAAAATCATTTGATTTTCTCATAATCATTTATATCTTCAATCATCTTCCCAAATATAAATCAAATTCATTTAAATGACCAAAACTAAATCAAACTAAATCAAATTAAATCAAAACCCTTCCAAAGCCATATGACCTATCCCATGGACTTAGCCAAATATTATTCCAAATCAAGGCAAACTCAATTGATTTTCTCACAAATCAATCATATTTTCAATTATGTTCACAAATTTAAATGAAATATACATTTAAATCATCAAAACTAAATTGAACCAAATCAAAATCCAAACCTAAGCCACATGGCCCAACTCTATGGACTTAGCCAACTTCCTTCATTCCTAAACCTAAATTCAATTGATTTTCTCATGTATCAATCATACCTTCAATAATATTCACAAATATAAATGAAATCTACAATCATCAAGCCAAACTAAAATCAACCCAAGTCAAACCAAACTTAACCCTTTTGACTTAAAATGTTCAAATGAACCAAAACCCATTTGAACCCAAGCCAATTGCAATTGAATTTATATATCAATCCCAAATCTATATATAAACTCAACTAAATCAAACTCAACCCAAACTCAAGCCAACTAAACCCAATTTGTCCACTTGAATCAAAGTGGCCAATTTGACCAATTTGAGCCAAGTTCTAATCCTACCCAAATTGGATTGAACCAAGCCCATCAAAACCTCCCATCATGATTGTTGATCACCCTAGGTTGATCAATTGTCATAAATTGGGTCAAACCAAGTCAACTTGGTCATTTGACCAAGTCAACCCCTTAACCTATATGAACCCAAACCAGCCAAATTGCAACCTAAGCCAAATCTCTTGAAACCAATGATTCATACCAAATCAAATCAATATTTGAATATGACTTGACCTTCAATTGAGTCAAACCAAACCCAATTGGCCCTTTTGACCCAAGTTGACCCAAATTGACCTAAAAGACCAAATTAGGTCAAATCAAAATATAAACCAAATTGATTGCAACCAATGGGTCAAGTTCATTCCAAATTGATTATTGAACTTGACCAAAGCCATGATTTGACTCAATTGACCTACTTAGCCCAAAGTGACCTATATGTTCAAGTTGGCTTAAATCAAAACAAAATCCAAATTAATTGAAACCAAAGCCTACAATCATCTTCAATTGGTTAACTAAACCCAAACCAACACCCAACCCAAGCCAATTTGGCCAATTTGGTCAAATTGGTCAACTTAACCCATTTGACCCAAATGAATTAAAATGAGCCAAAATCAAATCTATGCCAAACTAAACCAAACCAATTAAACTAAAACATCCCAAATGATCATATGAACTTGACCCAACCCTTGGTTTGACCCAATTTGACCAATTGGTCAACTTGACCCAACCTAACCCAATTTGACCTAAATGAGTCAAATTGAGCCAAACATAACCAAATCAACTCCAGTTGACATTAAATTTGGGCTAACCCACTTTTAGCTCATTTCAAATCTGCCTAAATCAAATTCAATGCCAAATGATCATTCCCTTTACTCAAAAGTATCACCTCAGATAAATCACCCATGTAAGTGGTCAGTTTCACTCCTTGGCCACTGGTACTCTCCCAATGGTCCACCTGGGCACCTAAGACACTGCCCAACCCACCAAGGTGGTTGGGTCATGATCAACGGGAGGTGAAATCACCTCGTCCTCCCCATTGGAGCATTTAAAACCCATAGGACACCAATGATTATTCCTTGGCAGCCCACACCAAATCTTCAATCAACCAAGATGAGCCAACTCACCTCCTCCCTGCCACCCATAACTCCCTGAGATGGTCAGGCGGCCATTAGAAGCCAAACCCAATCCCACCATTTGATCAAGATGAAGGGGGGTATACACCCTATTATTTCCACTCAAATAAACATAAAAATCAATCCTCAGAGCCCTAGCTACCAAAGATGAGCCGCTAAAGCCATTCCCTAAGCTCTTAAGTTCATTCCTCAATCAGAAAATGCCATTCAAGTTCATCCTGAAACAGGACACACCCATTTTTGACCTAACTTCCCCATTTATCCATCAAACTCAAATTATCTTTGCACGCACCTTCCTAAGGCCTCATCAAGAACATATCATCTCCCATGCTTCGAGCATCGAGGTGGGACTTCAATCAAAGTAGAGCTCCAAATCATGGTTCATGGACTTTCGAGCAACATCAAGGAATTGATCCAATTGCTACTCAACAGGCTTCGCTCTAACTATAAAGCTTCATCAATCATTCGAGTGCCTTGAGTTCCGATGAGGTATGTTTCCAAACTGATCCTTAGGCAAAATGGGTTGGATCTTTTGAAGAAAACTTGCATCTAGTGTGATCATGACCATTGGATCCTCCATCAATGTCATGAAGGTGTCAAATTTTTTGAGTTGATCCAGTTCGGTAAGCTTGAATAAGTGAGCAATGGCGAATGGACTCCATTCTTCCTCACGCTTGATGTTAGATCATGCACCATCCGCTTAGCATGATAAAAAGCATGCGATTAGATCCACTAGACGATCGATTTAATCTTATTAAGTTGTGGATTAATCATAGCCATCCGATCTTAGATCGACAACTAACGGTGGTGCCGCCATGTAGGCTGAGTCGATAAGTTTTAAGTAGCCAATCGCCATGTGGAAAGTGCGCCCGTGCCGTGTGCGCCAACAAGAGTACGCTTTAATTATGCTTAATTAATCATTTTTAATGGCTAAATATTTTGAAAATCATAAAAAAATTATAGACAAATCAAAAAATTCAAATAAATACTCATTTTAAAAGTATTTCAGAGGAGAATTAATTAAAAATGATCTTAGCTAATTTTGAATAGTAATAAAGATTTAAAAATTAATTAGCTTAATTACTCCTTAACTACTGAGCAACTAATCCCAAATTTTGTGGGTTAATTTAATGGGATGATCTCTACCTCCCATAATTTTCTTGGGATATATTGCTCACTTAATTAGGAAAATTGACTAATTAAACCTTAACTACTCTTTTAAGTTAATTAATGATTAATTAATTCCATGGACAATAATAAATTAATTAAGTTTATTAATCATTATTCAACAGTAAGTGAACTATGGAATAGGGTTGGGACCCCTTTCATTAAGTTCATTTTACCCTTTTTAAAATGAAATTAATTAAAATTTAACTAATTAATTAAATCACTTAATCAAATTGAAATCATAATCACATCAGACCTTAATTAATTAAATCGTGGAGTAGATCTTTAGGTGTTTAATAACCAAAAGGAGTTTAATGAAATTATGGTTAGTCCACATGTGCGAGAAAACCATAAGAGTAATTAATTAAGTCACTTAATCTAATTAACTATTAATCACGAGCTAATTGCATTAGGCCCCTTTTATTTCCTAGGATCATTGCAAGTTTATCCATGCATATCATGTTAGCTCATAATTATTTAGTTAATTACTTTAAGGTGACAAAGGTAAGGGTAATTAATTAATTCATCTAATTAAGTGTTCAACTTAATTAACCCAAAAACCAAAATCCCTAAACTCTAAACAATAACCCCACCCCAAAAAAGCTAAAACCAAACCTAAACCAAAATAAAATAAAAATATAAACTAAAACCATAAATTAAAACCTAAACCTAAACTTAAACCTAAAAGAAAAAATAAAAAATAAAAAAATAAACTAAAATAAATAGATACCTAAACAAAACTAAAAAAAGTAAAAAAAACCTAAATAAAATAAAAACAGAACCTAAATTAAAAATAAAATAAACCTAAAACAAAATAAAATAAAAAATAAAAACTTAAACCTAACAATAAATCTAAAAATAAAACCTACAAATAAATAAAAAATAAAACCTAAACCCTAAACTATAAATAAAAAACCTAAACCTAAAATAAGAATAAAATAAACCTAAACCTACACTAAAATAAACAAAACTAAAGTAAATAAAACCTAAACCTAAACCTAAACTAAATAAAATAAAATAAACTAAAAATAAACTAAAAATAAACCTAAACCTAAATTAAAAACTAAAACCTAAAAATAAACCTAATACCTAAACCTAAAAAGATAAATTAAAACCTAAACCTAAACATAAAATAAAAAATAAAACTTAAACCTACAAAATAAAATAAAAATAAAACTAAACTAAAAAATAAAGCTAAAGCTCAACCTAAACCTAAAATATAAATTAAAATGAAAAACCTAAACTAAAATAAATAACCCTAAAATAAATAAATTAATCTAAATAAAACTAAAAATAAATTCAAATCAAAAATAAAAAACCTAAATAAACCTAAAATAAATAAAAATAAAACAAAAAATAAAACTAAATGTAAAC
>JAKCPB010000381.1:0-43709 GCA_021442155.1 Cymbidium sinense
TTTTAAGAGGAACATAAACTAAATGAATCACTTAATGATTACATTCTTATGATGCTAGCATGAAATGCAAACTACAACTCTCTCAATCGCGCCATTGAGATTCTTCTCAAGAATATCCATGGCTGTACCTTCATGCTTATGGCTTTACCATAAAAATATTCGAGAAATTAATCAACAAGTTAGCCTACAAGAGGAAGCCAAAGTTCCTTTCCCCACCAATCATCTAGACCAAGTCAGGTGTTTGAGCATATAGCCCTTTACAGGATGCTCCACCCATGGATATGATGGAGGACCGTAGATGATTACAATGTCCTAGCTCTCCTTACAAAGTTTTGAGCTAAGTTAAGCATATACGATGCCCTTGTCTTATCTAAAGAGATGAGGGAATTTCTAATCAAAGCCTTACTTGATCTAGAGATATATTTAACTCAACAACTACTAAAGAGAAGGCATGCCACTCAAGGACATCAAGAGTTATGATGAAAACTTACTCTTAGGGGATGACCGAGCACAACCTCTTTACATTACAAAGTGGATGTTGGCGATAGCTATCCAAAGTTTTGTTGACCTGTGAGTACCAAATCAACATTATGAGTCTAAGAACCCTTGTCTACTTGAGGATGAACATCTCCAAACTCTAAAAAAGAAAGGATGATGTTGAGAGATTCAATGAACAAGATGAGAGGCCTTATGTTGTTATTTTTGGATGGGGTAGGGGTACTTTTAAGGTGATCAATTAGTACATTGAGGTATGATGTACTATCTCAAAAGATAGAGACATCACCCTACAGTGGACCAAATCACGTAATAATACTCCTAAGGCATAATGGGTCTTCGAACGTACTAGCAATTTTTTCCCTGCTTTACATGGATGAATAAAGTAGGGTTTATATTAAACTAGGTTCTTAAGTTCCCTATGGAGGCAAGCCTCCATAGTTAATTACATCTTAGCAAATGAAATTTCTTAAGAATACTCTCGATTAAAGTAGATAATTATCATCTCCAAACATTTCAAGGTTAGACTATCAAAGGATTAGTTGTATTTGGAAAATCAATTGGGAAAGTTCAAGGAGAAGACTTATTTTTTGAATCCAAATGAAATAAGTAAGAAATGCTCATGATACTAGGAAGCTTAGTGAGCATTCCAATCTATCCTATGGTTGGGCTTTATAATTTTAAGGTTGAGGAGATTTATATGTTTTAAGTTAAAATTTTATTAGATTACTAGGGCTTATAGTCCACCAACACAAGGTTGTGGGAATGCTTAAGAGGTGAGGATATATGCTCATAGATAGCTATCTTGGATCCTAAATCAAGGGAGCTTTAGTATAGCCAAAAGCATGACCTAAATCTAAGTGATAGTGGACATTAGGGTTTACTCACAAGTGAGAATAAATTATTCACTTCTAGACTTATAATCTCTTGAGTGGTCGCCTAACTCCTCCTATGATTTTAAAACTAAGTAGTCCGGTTTTATGAATTGCAAGATAGCCATGGTAGTTATTTAATTAGAAAGAGACTAAAGTCCTAAACACCCCTATGAGACTAGAGCATGAGTGGTATGAGCATATGACTTAATCTATAGATGCAAAATCTTTCAAATTTTATTTCATTTTAGACACTTCATTTTGACAGGCTTTAGGATTTCTTATGCCTAAATGCATGATGAAATAGGTTATGGGTCAAATCAACTAGAAGAAGGTGTTCTCCACCACAATGGATGCCCTCATAGGTCAAGCATTCCTTTATGGTGCAAGGATGGAGATTCTTCATGTTCAAGAGAGAAAGAATATGCATGTATTATGTGAAACATTCAACCCTACAACTAAGGGGTTGCTAAATCTTTTAATTATATTATTTATGTCTTATGCTTTATAACGAGGTTATGAGTTGTTTAAAATTTAGTTATGAGTGATTAGTTGGGTAAAAAAAGTTATTTTATCCCAACAACTTAATCCCAAGCCACACATTAAAGCATCAATCATTTAAGAAACTATGAAAGCATGCCATCCGATGCATAATGTAAACATAACATCAAACAATTATATAAACTATCATAAAAGAATAAAAGGTCAAGGTACCGCCGCAACTCAAAAGAGAAAAATATGGGTAGTCGAGCTCTACCCTTATACAACCACAAGTATGAAAGAATAATTATAATTGTATTAAATGCTATGGCGGTCTTCTTTCTTTGTATCTCCATTTCTGATTTGGTTCTTTCTTTGATTCAGATGGTTCTTGCTTCAAAGGCATCATAGGGCACCCAGACAAAGCCTTCTCGCCATCCTAATCCCGATAGCACTAATCTTAATTCCTATTGCAAAATTACATTTATGGAAAAGTAAATCTAACTACACCGCAAAAAAAGGTTAGCTATAATATACATATAATCCCAAGAAATTGAATTTATAATTTGGACATAGACCCTACACATGGGTAACTAAGCCCACCATCCTAACTTATTATGCTTAAGGATTTAAGCAACCACAAAAAGAGCATTCACATTTATTTTAAGATCCCTTAAGCATAATCCCCAAAAAAAACATGATTAAACTAATATTGGCCTATCATCTAGTCTACAAAGCATACACCCTAACATCCAATCTAAAATAGTACATCATAAAACAAAACACACATCACATCATACACCATCCTAACTTAGAGCTACAAGTGGTGACTTAATTCTAATGTGTATATTAAGGCTTGTGTGTTTCATCTGTGCAATTAGTGTTGTATTTTCTAAGTGTGAAGGATTCAATTTAACATGAAAGGTTGATTTCACTTGAAGTAGTTTAATTGATTTGAGAATTTTAATTTGTGTTTTCTTTTGTTTCATTTGATTACACTTAGCAACTAAGTGTTATAAAGAGAGTAAAAGAGGATTGCCCTCTTCATCCTACCTTAAGTCACTTTCTAAAGTATATTAATTTGATTTAGTTCTCTTTAACAAATGGCTTATTAAATGATTTAATAAATCCTAAGTTTAGGTTCACTTTAAATAATTCTATTCAAAATGAAAGGAATCTTAAGATTAATTTAATCGAATTACTACCACATGACATATATTAAATCATTCCTTTCCATCACATGTAGCATGCATATGATTTAATCCTAAGTGTATCAATACATACAATGTGTTTTGGAAAACTTAAATGATGAATGTATGTGTATGTTTAGAATTTATATTTTTATTTGATTAAATTATTTAAACATATTAATTTAAAACTTTATCCAAATTCTTATACAAAAGGATGTAAGAATGAAATTAAATAGCATGTGGCATTGTTAAACCGGGAAGTGAGGAAATCAAATGACCTCCTTGAGAGCCTAAACTTCATATTCTCAGGGATGTCTAGACTATATACCCATTTTCATTCAAATATATTTAAATTAGTATATATAAACATAGGAAGTAAGCTCCAAAATCATATGGCTAGTTAATTCAACCACTTAGCCAATTATGAATGCATGCAATTTTAATGTAAAATGGGATTTTCATTTACTACTCACATATACATATACATGTACAAAGATATAGGAAAGTATGTGTCATTGTTAAACCAAAGAAGTGAGGTAATCAAATGACCTCCTTGGGGCTAACTAAAGCCTCATATTCTCGAGATGTCTAGACTACATACTTGCTTTTCTTGGAAACACATGGAAGTATACATGAATGAGGGAAAGAAAATCATGCAAAGATTGTATATTTTGTTTGATTAAATCATTTATATATACGATTTAAACCTCTATCCAAATTCTAATGTTGAAATACTTAAGAATGAAATCAAATGGGTACGTGCCATTATTAAACCAAGGAAATGAGATAATCAAATGACCTCATTGGGGCTAGCTAAAGCCTCATGTTCTCGGGATGTCCAGAGTACATACCCATTTCCATTCAATCTTTTATAAATCAATACATTAATAGAGGAAAGAGAACTCAACATTCATACACTTAAGCTATAAGCACATGCCTTCTTATGTATTTATAACTAGCATCATAACACATATTATTATTCATTTATAAGCTTTTAAAAAATACATTTGGATTTAATAGTTATAATAGCCATGCATATATTAAATTAAATCACACATGCAACTTAAGTGTTACATCAAGGAAATCCATTTTATTTTACTTGATTTTGAAAAGATGGATGCATGAATTCAAATGACATACCAAATTTAACATGATTGGAAAGAGGACAATCAAATATTAGCTTGTGATTCGTTCAACCAAACTAGATCTTAAGGAAAATCAAATCAAATAAGATTATTTAAATCAAACCAAAGCTTCTTTATTAATTAAGTTTTGGATTTAATTTGATTTAAAGCACAGAAGAGAAATCATTAAATTTTTATTTTAAACCCACTCCCACATTAGCGATTTGATTTAATTTAAGGAAATGTAATTAAGTTGATTTTGTGGGTTAATTTAGGAAATATAATTAAATCAAATCTTAGCATTTAATTAAGTTGATTTTTAGGTTTTATTTTTAGTTTAGGTTTAGGTTTTTTTATTTATTTTGTTTTATTTAGTTTAGGATTAGGTTTAGGTTTAGTCTATTTTAGGTTTAGGTTTAGGTTTTATTTTTTTTAGTTTAGTTAATTTTAGTTTAGGTTTAGGTTTTTTTTTTATTTTATTTATTTTAGGTTTAGGTTTTTTTTAGTTTTGGGTTTAGGTTTTTATTTTATTTTATTTTTTTATTTTGTTTAGGTTTAAATTTTTTTTTATTTTATTTTTAGGTTTTATTTAGTTTAGGTTTAGGTTTTTAGGCTTTTAGGGTTTAGGGTTTAGGGTTTAAGGTTTAGGGTTATAGGGTTAGTTTAGGGTTTAGGGTTAGTTTTAGGGTTTACGGTTAGTTTTAGGGTTTACGATTTAGGGTTTAGGGTTTTAGGGTTTTTTTTTTTTAAAAAAAAATTTAAGTAAACCGATAGGTTTAGGTTTATTTAGTTTATTTAGTTTATTTTTTATTTAATTTTAATTATTTTATTTTATATTTTTATTAGGTTTTTTTTAATTAGTTTGGTTTATTTATTTCATGTTTGTTTTAGGTTTTTTATTTTAGTTTATTTTCTAGGTTTAGGTTTTTGTTTATGTTTATTTTTTAGTTTAGTTTTATTTTTATTTTATTTTTTTAGGTTTAGGTTTTATTTTTTCTTTTTAGGTTTAGGTTTAGGTTTAGGTTTAAGTTTTGGGTTTAGGGTTAGTTTTAAGGTTTAGGGCTTAGGGTAAGGGTTTTTTATTTTTTTATTTTTTTATTTTTATAAAATTAAGTATACTGGTAGGTTTAGGTTTATTTAGATTATTTTTTATTTATTTTAGTTTATTTTATTTTTTAATTTTATTTAGTTTAGCTTATTTATTTTAGGTTTATTTATTATAGTTTGGGTTTTTTTATTTTAGTTTGTTTTTTAGGTTCAGGTTTAGGTTTAGGTTGACTTTTTTATTTATTTTATTTTTATTTTATTTTTTATGTTTAGGTTTTAGGTTTTTATTTTAGGTTTAATTTTAGGTTTTATTTTTTAGGTTAGGTTTATGTTTATTTTTAGTTTGATTAATTTTATTTAGTTTAGGTTTAGGTCTATGTTTAGTTTATTTTAGGTTTAGGTTTAGGTTTTATTTTTTTAATTTAGTTTATTTTAGTTTAGGTTTAGGTTTATTATATGTTGTTTATTTTATTTTTATTTTAGGTTTAGTGTTTTTTAGTTTATAGTTTAGCTTTTATTTTCTATTTATTTTTACGTTTTATTTTTAGGTATATTTTTTAGGTTTAAGTTTTTACTTAGTTTTTAGTTTATTTTATTTTAGGCTTATTTAATTTTTATTTTAACTTTAGTTTTTATTTTATTTATTTTAGGTTTTAACAGTTTAGTTTAGTTTAGGTTTATTTATTTTATTTATTTTATTCTTTTATTTTATTTTATTTTAGGTTTAGGTTTCAATTTAGGTTTTATTTTATTTTTTATTTTATTTAGGTTTATTTTTTATTTATTTTATTTTAGATTTTATTTAGTTTAGGTTTAGGTTTTAGGTTTTAGGTTTAGGGTTTAGGGTTTGGGATTAGGGTCCAGGGTTATAGGTTTGATAATTTAGGGCTTTAGGTTTAGGGTTTAGGGTTTAGGGTTTTAAGGTTTAGGGTTTGGGGTTTAGTGTTTAGGCATAGTTTAGGGTTAGCATAGGGTTTAAAGTTAGATTAGTGTTTAGGGTTTAGGGTTTAGGCTTTAATATTAAAGGTTTTTAGGGTTTAGGGGTTAGGGTTTAGGGTTAGTTTAGGGTTTAAGGTTTAAGTTTAGACTTAGGGTTTAGGGTTTATTCTGGTTTAGGTTAGAGGTTTAGGTTAAGTTTAGGGTTTAGGGGGTTTAAGGTTTAGGGTTTAAGCAACAGGGTTTAGGGTTTTGAGGTTTAGGGTTTAGGTTTTAGGTTTAGGGTTTGGGGTTTAGGATTTTTTTTAAAGTTAAACCGTTAGGTTTAAGTTTATTTATTTTTATTTATTTTATTTTTAATTCAATTTATTTTTTATTTTATTTATTTATTTTTATTTTTATGTTTATTATTTAATTTATTTTTTTAGCTTTAGGTTTGATTTATGTTTATTTCTAAGTTTTTTATTTAAATTTTATATTTTAGGTTTAGGTTTTATTTTTCATTTTTATGTTTTTCTTTTATTTAAGTTTAGGTTTTTAGGTTTTTAGGGTTTAGGGTTTTAGGATTTAGGGTTTTATGATTTATGGTTTAGGGTTTAGGGTTTAGGGTTTAGGGTTTTTAGCATTTAGGGTTAGCTAAGTGTTTAGAGTTTGTTTAGGCTATAGGGTTTAGGGGTTTTAGGGTTTAGGGTTAGGTTAATTGAGGGTTTAGGGTTTAGGGCTATGGTTAGGGTTTATGGTTTAGGATTTAGGATTTAGGGTTTACGATTTAGGGTTTGGGGTTTAGGGTTTGGGGTTTAAGGTTGTAGGTTTTAGGGTTTAGGGTTTTCGGGTTTAGGATTTACGGGTTTCAGGTTTAGGTTTTAGGGTTTTAGGGTTTGGGGGTTTTAGGTTGTTGTAGGTTTAAGGTTTAGGGTTTAGGGATTAGGGTTAGGGTTTTTTTATTTTTTATTTTTTTTAAAGTTCAAAAATTAGTAGGTTTAGCTTTATTTAATTTATTTATTTTATTTTTATTGATTTTCTACTTTGGTTTATTTTTATTTTTATTAAGTTTAGTTTATTTATTTTAGGTTTATTTATTTTAGTTTTGGTTTTTTATTTTTGTTTATTTATTTAGGTTTAAGTTTAATTTATTTTTTAGTTTATTATTATTTTATTTTATTTTTAGGTTTATGTTTTATTTTTTAAGGTTTAGGTTTAGGTTTTTATTTTATTTTTTTAGGTTTAGGTTTTATGTTTTTATTTAGGTTTATTTTAGGTTTTATTTTTTATTTTAGGTTTAGGTGTATTTTTCATTTATTTTATTTTATTTAGTTTATGTTTAGATTTAGTTTTAGTTTATTTTAGGCTTAGTTTAAGTTTTATTTATTTTAGTTTAGTTTATTTTAATTTAGCTTTCATTTTATTTAAATTTTATTTTAGGGTTAGGTTTTTTTAGTTAATGGTTTAGTTTTTATTTTATATTTATTATTTTGGTTTATTTTTTAGGTTTAGGTTTATATTTATTTAGTTTTTTTTATTTTTTATTTTATTATTTTTATTTTAGGTTTAGTTTATTTTATTTTGGTTTTAATTTTTTTAGTTTTGTTTAAATTTTTATTTATTTTATTTTAGTTTAGTTCTTTTCTTTTTTGCTTTAGGTTTAGGTTTTGATTTTAGTTTATGTTTATAATTTAGTTTATTTTATTATTTTATTTTAATTTAGGTTTTTTTATTTATTTTTTTTAAGTTTTATTTAGTTTAGGTTTAGGTTTTTAGCTTTTTAGGGCTTAGGGTTTAGGATTTAGGGTTTTGGGTGTGGGGTTTAGGGTTTAGGGTTTAGTGTTTAGTGTTTTTAGGATTTAGGGTTTAGGTTTTGGGGTTGAGGTTTTAGGTTTAAGGTTCAAGTTTTAGTTTAGAGTTTACAATTTTTGGTTTTTTTCTTTTTATAATAGAGAATGAATTTAGATTCAATATTTCTTCATTTCAATTTCATCAACCAAGTAACACAAGTTTTCTAAGACATAAGTGATGACATATATCAAAATGAGCAACGCATTGTGGAAATCAAAACCATAGATAACTATCTCTACTATAAAGACATAGTTCCATAAGCAGCAGATCGGATCAGCCATTCTTCAATTTCTCTAGCACCCATCAAAACCACCCCGGCCTCTAAAGTAGCGGGATCCACCATCATATCGCATATTTCTCCCTCTACCTCCATGAATGTAACCTCTGGCTCTCTCTCCATATTGCCTTTACGACCATCACCTCCATATCCACAAGCACTCAGATCCCCACCACCCTTTTGCTTTCTGTCTTTGCCTCCAGATCTAGAGCCAAGTTGGTGATGTTCTGTATTAAGGTTACCCATTCTTAGGGTTTAGGATTAGGTTTAGGTTTATTAGGTTTTATGGTTTCAATTTATTTTTTATTTATTTAGTTACTTTACCATTAGGTTTAAGGTTTGGGGTTTAGGGCTAGGGTTTAGGATTTAGGGTTTATGGTTTATAGTTTAGGGTTTTAGGGTTTATGTTTTTACAGTTTAGGGTTTAGGGTTAGGGTTTATGGTTTAGGGTTTAGGGTTTAAGGTTTTTTTTTAAAAAATATTAAATAAATCGATAGGTTTAGATTTATTTAGTATATTTAGTTTATTTTTTATTTATTTTTTTTATTTTTTTTTTTTATTTAGGTTTATTTTTTTTTTTAGGTTTATTTATTTTAGCTTAGGTTTTTTATTTTAATTTATTTTAAGGTTTAAGTTTATTTAGGTTTAATTTTATTTTTATTTTATTTTTTAGGTTTAGGTTTTATTTTTTATTTGTAGGTTTAGGTTTAAGTTTTTATTTTAATTTTTATTTTTGGTTTAGGTTTTAAGATTTTATTTTATGTTTATTTTGAGGTTTTATTATTTTAGTTTAGGTTTAGGTTTATTTTTAATTTATATTATTTTATTTAGTTTAGGTTTAGGTTTAGTTTATTTTAGGTTTAGGTTTAGGTTTTATGTTTTTTAGTTTTGTTTATTTTAGTTTAGGTTTATTTATTTTATTTTATTTTAGGTTTAAGTTTATTTTTAGCTTAGGGTTCATGTTTTATGTTTTATTTATTTTAAGTTTTATTTTAGTTTTATTTTAGGTTTAGGTTTTTTTAGTTATTTTATTTTATGTTATTTTATTTCGTTTAGTTTTTATTATATTTAGATTTTTTATTCTTAGGTTTATTTTATTTTTTAGCTCATTTTAGGTTATTATTTATTTTATATCAGTTTATTTATTTTATTTTATTTTTTAGGTTTAGGTTTAGGTTTAGTTTAAGTTTTATATTATTTCATTATTTTATTTTAGTTAGGTTTAAGGTTTTTTTATTTTATTTTTAGGTTTTATTTAGTTTAGGTTTTAGGTTTAATTTTAGGATTTTAGGTTTAGGGTTTAGGATTTAGGTTTAGGGTTTTTTTAGGGTTTAGTTTGGGTTTTGGGTTATTTAGGGTTTAGTTTTAGGTTTAGTGTTTAGGTTTAGGGTTTAGGGTTTAAGGTTGATTTATGGTTTAAGGTGAAGGATTTAGGGTTTTTTAGTGTTTAGGGTTAGTTTATGGTTTAGAGTTTAGGATTTAAGATTTAGGGTTAGTTTAGGGTTTAGGGTTTAGGGTTTTAGGGTTATTATTTTGGGGAAATTAAATTTTATTGCTACAAAGAAAAGTTACAAAGTCCTTAGAGGGGAAAATCTAAGCAAATGTTCAAAAGTACAAAAGTCCTATGGAGATAAGCTAATACAATAGATAATGAAAGTATGCTTATAAAAAAAGAAACAAAGGTCCACCAAAATAATCCTTGAAATCAATAGCAAACTTCTCTTTTTTGAAACTAGCACAATCAGCCAAAGTTTCCCAACTTGTACCAGAGATTTTCAACAAGCTTGTAAAGGGATGAGTATAAATAATGAAATAGTTAATTAAGCATAAAATACAGGAGCAGAAAGAAGTAAAAAGATGAAGAAAAGGTTCAGGTTCAATTATAATTGTCTTAAGGAAGCTATATGTAAGCATCAAGCTTCAAGTGAAGGGTTACAATTACATATATCACGTAAAAGAAGGGGGAAACATCAATGCCATCATTGCTAGCATACCTCTTGTAGCACCTTATATAATGGCAGTCATTGCACAAACCTGCATAAAACTTCAAATAGTAAATATAACCATAAAACACCCAGCAATCAGATATATTAAACTCAGCAAAGCAGATAAGGAGGTAACCCACTAGGAAAGCATTAGACCAGAGGGAGCACCACCAAAGCCACCACCAAGAATTGCTATCATAGTTGCTGGGAGCAAACCTCACAATATGGGAAGAAGGACTAAACAGAGACCAAATAAAGGAAAAAAGGAGGACCTTATTTGATAAGGTCATTCATTAAATGAACATGTAAAAAACTAGAAACAATAATATCTAGAGGAACAGTAAGACTAACATCAAGAATGTTAGGAAGTAAAGAAACCATCAAAATAGGAAAGGGAAGAAGTTCAGCCACAGTACAAAAATGAAAATCCCAATAGGTAGAAACTAGAAGAGAAGAATGGGAAAGTAAGTAGTCGATTCCAAACATAGACTCAAATAGATCAGGAAAATTATAACATAGTAAATACTCTTTTGGCCAAACCATCTACCTAGAGCACCCAATCCAAACAGCCACCAAAGCAGTTCACCCTGCAAGCCACCAAGACTGCCAAGGGTTCAAATCAATAGACTTAGAACCATCAGGATGAAAGACAGGAAGAGTCATCCAATCACAAACATTAAAAAAATCCCAAGGGAAAGTCATAGAAAACAACCACTAATCCAAATCCAAGGACATGAGAATCCAGTTTAAATAGCCAAAAATAAAAAAACTAAGATCCCTTTAGGATCACAAATAATCCAACAATCAGAGACAGTCAAAAATAAAAACCCTAATAGATTCATCATCAGCCAAGTCCAAAAAACATCCAACCAATAGTTTGCCTTCCGCTCGTAACACAAATTTAAAATAGAACCCGATCACGGAGGCACACCCAATATTCATAAGATATAACAATCCAAAAGCATCCAACCTTACACTCATCTAGAACAACACTAAAGAAAGGATAGATAGTCGTAGGAAAATAGTTCTCCAAGCTACAACAAAAAAAATAAAGAGCCCTTAAGGTCACACAACTCATCTAAGTAGCAGGAGCAAAACTAAGAGAGAAAGGACAACCAAAAGTAACTAGAAAAATAATCCTGATCAGCAAATAACGTGGTAGAATAGCCAGCCATAATAGTTTAGAGTTTTAAGGTTTATGGTTTAGGGTTTAGGATTTAGGGTTAGGGTTAAGGTTAGGGTTTAGGGTTTAGGGTTTCGGATTTAGGGTTTAGGGTTAGATTAGGATTTACTATTTAGGGTTTAGGGTTTGTAGGGTTTAGGGTTTAGGGTTCATAGTTTACGATTTAGGATTTAGGGTTTAGGGTTTAGGGTTTAAGTTTATGTTTACTTTTCAGTTTAGTTTTATTTTTATTTTATTTTTAGGTTTAGGTTTTTTTCTTTTTTTAAGTTTTACGTTTAGGTTTCTATTTTATTTTTTTTCATTTAGGTTTTAGGTTTTTATTTTAAGTTTATTTTTAGGTTTTATTTTTAGGTCCTGGTTTTAGTTTATTTTTAATTTAGTTTCTTTATTTAGTTTGTTTGTCTTTAGGTTTATGTTTTATTTATTTTAGTTTAGTTCATTTTAATTTAAGTTTAGGTTTAGGTTTATTTTAGTTATTTTAGGTTTAGTTTTTTGTAGTTTAGGGTTTAGGTTTTCATTTTATTTAGGTTTAAGTTTTATTTATTTATTTTATTTTTAGGTCTTATTTAATTTATGTAGGATTTTAGGTTTTTGGGGTTAGGGTTTAGTGTTTAGGGTATAGGGTTAGTTTAAGGTTTAGGGTTGTAAGTTTAAGTTAATTTTAAGGTTTAGGGTTTAGGGTTTAGGGTTTAGGATTTAGGGTTTAGGGTATAAAGTTTAGGTTTTTCTTAAGAAAAAAATTAAATAAACCAAAGATATTTTAGGTTTTTAGTTTATTTAGTTCTTTTATTTTATATATTTAATTTATTATTTATTTAGGTTTTTTTTTTTATTTTACTTAGTTTTATTTATTTTAGGTTTATTTATTAGTTTAGGTTTTCATTCATTTATTTTTTAAGTTTAGGTTTCATTTATGTTTATTTTTTAGTTTATTTTATTTTATTTATTTTTTTTAGGTTTACATTTTATTTTATATTTTAGGTTTGGTTTTGGTTTAGGTTTGGGGTTTTAAGTTTAGGGTTAGTTTTAGGGTATAGGGCTTACGGTTAGGGTTTTTTTATGATGTTTTTTTTTCTATTTTTTGTTTTTTATTTTTTAAAATTAAGTATACTCATAGGTTTAGGTTTATTTAGTTCATTTTTAGTTTGTTTAGCTTATTTTATTTTTTATTTTATTTAGTTTATTTTAGGCTAATTAATTTTAGTTTTGTTTTATTTTAGTTTATTTTTAGGTTTAAGTTTAGGTTTATCTTTATGTTGTTTTATTTTTTATTTTATTCACATTTAGGCTTTATTTTATATTTGTAAAATTAGGTTTAGGTTTTTATTTTATTTTTTTAGGTTTGGGTTTTAGGATTTTATTTTAGGTTTAATTTTAGGTTATAATTTTTAGTTTAGGTAAGGTTTATTTTTTGTTTATTTTATTATATTTAGTTTAGGTTTAGGGTTTATTTATTTAATTTAGTTCATTTTAGTTTAGGTTAATGTTTATTTTATTTTTTTTAGGTTTAAGTTTTTTTTAGTTTATGGTTTAGGTTTTATTTTTTATTTTTTTTAGATTTTATTTTTAGGAATATTTTTATCTTTAGGTTTTTATTTATTATCTTATTTTATTTTTTATTTTAAGTTTTATTTTAATTTTAGGGCTTTGGTTTAGGGTTTAAAGTTTAGGGTTTAGGCTTTAGCCTAGAGTTTAGAGTTTAGCCTGGATTTAGGGTCAGTCTGTGGTTTAGGGTCAAGGTAGGGTAGGATTAGGGTCTGCCTAGGTTTAGTGTGTGGGTTTAGGGTTTAGGGTTTTAGGATTTAGGGTTTAGGGTAGGGTTGTGGTGGCCTAGCCTAGGTTAAGGTTTTTATTTTTATTTTTTATTTTGCTAAGCAAACCCAGTGTTATTTATTTAATTTATTTATTTTATTTATTATTTATTTTACTTTATATTATTTTTTAGTTTGGTTTATTTTTATTTTTATTAAGTTTAGTTTATTTATTTTTGCTTTGCTTTTTTATTTTAGTTTATGTTTTAGGGTTAAGTTTAGGTTTAGGTTTATTTTTTAGTTTAGCATTATATTTATTTTATTTTTTTAGGTTTTAGGTTTTTATTTTAGGTTAATCTTTAGGTTTTATATCATAGTTTAGGTTTAGGTTTCTTTTTAGTTTATTTTATTTTATTTTGTTTAGGTTTAGGTTTAGGTTTAGTTTAATTTATTTAGATTTTTATTTTATTTTGGTTTAGTTTATTTTAGTTTAGGTTTAGTTTTATTTAATCTTTTAGGGTTAGGCTTTTAGTTGGGTTTATTTTTATTTTATATTTTTTTTAGGTTTAAGTTTTATTTAGTTTTTATTTTATTTTATTTTTATTTTATTTTAGTATTTATTTATTTTAGGTTTTATTCTTTAGTTTAGTTTAGGTTTTATTTATTTTATTTTATTTTAATTTTTTTCTTTGGGTTTAGGTTTAGGGTTTAGTTTTATGTATTTTATTTTATTTTGTTACATTATTTTCATTTAGGTTTATTTATTTATTTTATTTTCAGGTTTTATTTTGTTTAGGTTTAGGTTTTTAGCTTTTTAGAGTTTAGGGTTTAAGGTTAGTTTAGGGTTTTGGGTTTTGGGTGTTGGGGTTTGGGGTTTAGGTTTAGGGTTTAGGTTTTAGGTTTTAGGGTTTAGGGTTTTAGGGTTTATGGTTTAGGGTTTAGAGTTTATGGTTGAGGTTTTAGGTTTAATGTTCAAGTTTTAGTTTAGGGTTTAGAGTTTTTGGTTTTTTTTTTAACAGAAAACAAATTCAGATTCAACATTTCTTATTTTTGATTTCATCAACCTAGTAACACACCAAGTTTTCTAAGACACAAGTGACGACATAGATCAAAAATGAGCATGCATAAAGGAAATCAAAAACCCTAGATAGCTAGAATTATCTCTATTATAAAGACAGTTCCATAAGCAGCAGATCAGATCGTCCGTTCTTCAGTTTCTCTAGTTCACATCAGAACCACCCTGACCTTTCAAATAGTGGGATCCATCATCATATCCCTTATTTCTCCCTCCGCCACCACCATAACTTTTACCTTCGTTGCTCTTCCCGCCTCCATAAACACCACTACTTGAACCACCACCTCCATATCCACTAGCACCTCCTGATCCCCCACCACCACTATGACAACCAGCCTGCTTGCCTCCACCCATCTAGATCGAGGTTGATGAGTGATGTTCTTCCGTTAGGTTACATTCTTAGGGTTTAGAATTAGGTTTAGGTTTATTTAGGGTTTAGGTTAATTTTTAAATTTATTTAGTTACTTTACATTTAGGTTTAGGGTTTGGGGTTTAAGGTTAGGGTTTTTGGTTTAGTTGATGGTTTAGGGTTTAAGATTTAGGGTTTAGGGTTTAAGGTTTTTTTTAAATTAAATAAATCAAAATGTTTTTATTTTTTTAGCATATTGGTTTATTTTTTTTATTTATTTAAGTTTACTTTATTTTTTATTTTTATTTAAGTTTATTTTTTATTTTTATTTAGTTTAGTTTATTTATTTTAGGTTTATTTATTTTAGTTTAGGTTTTTATTTTAGTTTATTTTTTATGTTTATGTTTAGGTTTAGGTTTACTTTTTACTTGAGTTTTATTTTATTTTATTTTTTAGGATTAGGTTTTACTTTTTATTTTAGGTTTATGTTTAGGTTTTTATTTTATTTTTTTAGGTTTAGGTTTTAAGTTTTATTTTAGGTTTATTTTGAGGTATTATTTTTTAGTTTAAGCATAAGTTTATTTTTAGTTTAGGTTTAGTTTATTTTAGGTTTAGGTTTTACTTATTTTAGTTTAGTTTATTTTAGTTTAGGTTTATATTTATTTTATTTTTATTTTAGGTTTAGGTTTTTTTAGTTTATGGTTTAGGTCTTATTTATTATTTATTTTTAGGCATTATTTTTAGTTTTATTTTTTAAGTTTAGGTTTTATTTTATTTTATTTTATTTTTATTTTACGTTTAGTTTTTATTTTATTTAGGTTTTTTATTCTTAAGTTTATTTTATTTTATTTAGTTTAGTTTAGGTTTTTATTTATTTTATTTTAGTTTTATTTTCTATTTTATTTTATTTTTAGGTTTATGTTTAGGTTTAAGTTTAAGTTTTTATTTTATTTTATTATTTTATTTTTTTATGTTTAGGTTTTTTATTTTATTTATTTTTAGGTTTTATTTAGTTTAGGTTTAGGTATTTAGATTTTTAGGATTTAGGGTTTAGGGTTTAGGGTTTTGGATTTAGGGTTTTAGGGTTTAGGGTTTGGTTAGTGATCCCATATCGGATGCCTAGCAGATCATCAAAATGGCATAAATTGTTGAGGTCACGACCATAATCAGAAGAGACACATTACAGCACAGATTGAAAAACTCTAGAAATTAGTTGAGAATGATGAAGGATCCTCCAAAATGTAGGAAGGGATGCATTGTGAAGGGGAAAATGAAATGAAATGTTCATAAGGAGGGGTTTAGGGGTTTAGGTTCATTTTATTTAGTTTATTTAGTTTAGTTTTTATTTTATTTTTAGTTTAGGTTTCTTTAATTTAGGTTTACTTTATTTATTTAGGTTTATTTAAGTTTATTTTAGATTTATTTGGTTTAGGTTTTATTTAAGTTTATTTAGTTTAGTTTAGTTTATTTAGGTTTAGGGTTTAAGGTTTAGGTTTTTAGTGTTTAGGGTTTAGGGTTTAGGGTTTTAAGCTTTAGGGTTTCGTGTTTTGGGTTTAGGGTTTAGGGTTTAGGGTTTTTAGGGTTTAGGGTTTAGGGTTTAGGGTTTAGGTTTAGGGTTCAAGTTTTAGTTTAGGGTTTAGGGTTTTTGGGTTATTTTTTTTAATAAAGAACAAATTCATATTGATATTTCATCTTTTCATTTTCATCGACCAAGTAATGCACCAAGTTTTGTAAGACACAAGAAACAACATAGATAAAAAATGAGCGTGCATAGAGCAAATCAAAAACCCTAGATAACTAGAACAGTCTCTACTGCAAAGACACAATTCCATAAGTAGCAGATCAGATCAACCATTCCTCAGTTTCTCTAGTTCCCATCAAAACCACCCTGGCCTCTTAAGTTGCGACATCCACCATCATATCCCCAACCTCTCCCTCTGCCACCACCAAGGCTGTAACCTCCATTACTCCTCCCATCTCTATGACCACCACTGCGATAACCATCGCCTCTACCTTTGCCTCCATCACCAGATCTAGACTTAGCCTCGTTGATGGTGATGTTCCTACCATCAAGGTCCTGACCATTCTTAGGGTTTAGATTTAGATTTAGGTTTATTAGGTTTTATGGTTAAGCTTTATTTTTAATTTATTTAGTTTCTTTAGGTTTAGGGTTTTTTTAGGTTTTGGGTTTAAGGTTAGGGTTTAGGGTTTAGGGTTTAGGGTTTAGGGTCTTAAGGGTTCATGGTTTTAGGGTTTAGGGTTTAGGGTTAGGGTTTAGGGTTTAGGGTTTAGGGTTTTAGGGCTTAGGTTTCAAGTTTAGGGTTTTAGGGTTTAGGGTTTAGGGTTTAGTGTTTAGTGTTTAGGATTTAGGGTTTGGGTTTAGGATTTAGGGTTTTAAGATTTAGCATTGTTTAGGGTTTAGGGTTTAGGTTTTACAGTTTAGGGTTTAGAGTTTAGGGTTTATGGTTGTAGGGTTTAGGGTTTAGGGTTTGGCTATTATGGTTTTGTAGGGTTTAGGGTCTAGGGTTTATTGTCTTAGAGTTTAGGGTTGTAGGCTTAAGGGTTTAGGGTTTATGGTTTAGGGTTTAGAGTTTAGGGTTTAGGATTTAGGGTTTAGGGTTTTTAGTGTTTAGGTTTAGGGCTTAGGGTATTTTTAAAAAAAATAAAATTTAGTAAACCGGTAGGTTTAGGTTTATTTAGTTCAATTTTTAATTTTAATTTTAATTTTTATTTTATTTTATTTAGGTTAATTTATTTTTGTTTAGTTTAGTTTCTTTATTTTAGGATTATTTATTTAGTTTAGGTTTTTTTTATCTTAGTTTATTTTTTAGGTTTAGGTTTAGGTCTATTTTTTAGTTTAGTTTTATTTTTATTTTATTTTTTAGGTTTAGGTTTTATGTTTAATTATTAGGTTTAGGTTTAGGTTTTTATATATTTTTTTAGGTTTAGGTTATAGGTGGTTATTTTAGGTTTTATTTTTTAGTTTAGGCTTAGGTTTATTTTTAGCTTATTTTATTTTATTTAGTTTAGGTTTAAGTTTAGGTTTAGTTTAATTTAGGTTTAGGTTTAGGTTTTATTTATTTTAGTTTTGTTTATTTTATTTTAGGTTTCAGTTTATTTAATTTTGTTTATTTTATTTTTATTTTAGGTTTGGTTTTCGTAGTTTAGGGTTTATGTGTTATTTTTTATTTACTTGTAGATTTATTTTAGGTTTAGGTTTTATTTAGTTTTCAATTTATTTTATATTAGGTTTATTTTTTAATTTTAGTTTAGTTTTATTTTATTGGTTTTCTTATTTTTTAGGTTTATTTTATTTTTTTAGTTTAGTTTAGGTTTTTATTTATTTTATTTTAATTTAATTTTTATTTTCTATTTTATTTTATTTTTAGCTTTAGGTTTAGGTTTAGGTTTAAGTTTTAGCTTAAGTTTTTATTTTCTTTCTTTATTTAGGTATAGGTTTTAGGGTTTATGGTTTAGGGTTTTAGGGTTTAGGGTTTAGGGTTTAGGGTTTAATGTTTAGGGTTCAGGGTTTTTAGGGTTTAGGGATTAGGGTTTAGCTTTTAGGTTTAAGGTTTAGGTTTTAGTTTAGCATTTAGGTTTAGGGTTTAAGATTTTTTTTTATAATAAAGTTTAAGGGTTAGGGATTAGGGTTTAAGTTTTATGGTCTTAGGGTTTAGGATTTAGGGTTTTAGTGTTTAGGATTTAGGGTTTAGGGTTTAGTTATTTTTATTTAGGGTTTAGGTTATAGTTTTTATTTAGGTTTAGGTTTTAGAGTTTAGGTTTCTTGGTTTAGGGTTTAGGGTTTAGGTTTAGTTTAGGGTTTTATTTTTAGGATTAGTTTTAGTGTTTAGGGTTAAAGGTTTAGGGTTTAGGGTTTTAAATTTTTAGTTTAGGTTATATTATCTTTGGGTTTAGTTTAGGTTTAGTTTAGGGATTAGTTTAGGGTTTAGGTTTAGGTTTTATTTATTTTTTTTTTTTTTTGTTTAGGTTTTATTTTAGTTTATTTTATGATTTTTTTTTAGTTTAGGTTTAGGTTTATTTTTAATTTATTTTATTTTATTTAGTTTAGTGTTTTAGTTTAGTTTATTTTAGGTTTAGGTTTAGGTTTTATTTATTTTAGTTTAGGCTTAGGTTTATTTTATTTTATTTATTTTTGGTTTAGATTTTTTTTAGTTTAGGGTTTAGGTTTTATTTTTTATTTATTTTTAGGTTTTTATTTAGTTTTTATTTTACTTTATTTTAGGTTTATTTGTTTTAGTTTAGTTTATGTTTATATTTATTTATTTAGTTTAGAATTTATTTTTTATTTTATTTTATTTTTAGGTTTAGGGTTAGGTTTTAGTGTTGGTTTTTATTTTTTTTCTTTTTTATTTTATTTAGTTTAGCTTTTATTTATTTATTTTATCTTTAGGTTTTATTTAGTTTAGGTTTATGTTTTTAGGTTTTTAAGGTTTAGGTTTAGGTTTAGGGTTTGGGGTTTAGGTTTAGGGTTTTAGGTTTTAGGATTTAGGGTTTAGGTTTTAGGTTTAGGGTTTAGTGTTTAGGGTTTTAGGTTTAGGGTTTAGTATTTATTTTTTAGGGTTAGGGTTTTTATTTTATTATTTATTTTTTAAATTACTAGGATGTTTAGGTTTATTTAGTTTATTTATTATTTTATTTATTTTAGTTTATTTTATTTTTTATTTTTTTATTTGGTTTATTTTATTTTAATTAGTTTAGTTTATTTATTTTAGGTTATTTTTTAATTTAGGTTTTTTATTTTAGTTTATTTTATTGGTTTAGGTTTATTTTTTAGTTTAATTTTATTTTTATTTTTAGGTTTAGATTAAGGTTTTTATTTCATTTTTTTAGGTTTAGGTTTTAGGTTTTTATTTTAGGTTTATTTTAAGGTTTTATTTTTAGTTTAGGTTTAGGTTTATTTTTAGTTTATTTTATTTTATTTAGTTTAGGTTAAGCTTTAGGTTTAGTTTATTTTAGGTTTAGGTTTAGGTTTATTCATTTTAGTTTAGTTTATTTTAGTTTAGTTTAGGTTTATTTTATTTTAATTTTTATTTTAGGTTTTTTTAGTTTAGGTTTATGTTTATTTTTATTTATTTTTATGTTTATATTTTAGGTTTAGGTTTTATTTAGTTTTATTTAATTTTATTTTAGGTTTATCTTATTTTTTATTTTAGGTTTAGTTTTATTTTATTTTTTGATTTTATTTTTTTAGTTTAGTTTAGGTTTTATTTCTTTATTTTAGTTTATTTTTTATTTTTATTTTATTTTCTTTTAGGTTTAGGTTTAGGTTTAGGTTTAGGTTTTGTTTAGGTTTTTGTTTTATTTTATTTTATTTTATTTAGGTTTAGGTATTTTTTTATTTTATTTTTAGGTTTTATTTAGTTTAGGTTTAGGTTTTAGGCTTTTTAGGGTTTAGGGTTTAGGGTTAGTTTTGGGTTTGGCGTTTAGTGTTTAGGGTTTTTTTTAATTTTTTATTTAGGGAAAGTTAGAATTTTATTACCATAAAAATAAAGGATACAATGTCCTTAAAAGGGGTAAAGCTCAAAGTTCTACTACTCATAAAGCTACAAGAAACCTAAAGAGCTAAACTCCCATCAAGTACAATGGAAAAAAATTAAAGACAGACTTAAAAGAAAATGAGAAAAGACACTAAATAAGACTAATATAACTCAAGAAAGCAATAAAAGACTAGTTAGCATCACTCATGATCCCTAAGATATGCAAGATCCATCAGCATACTTGAGTTGAGTAAAGATGATTCCATTTGTGAAGTTCCAACTGCAAAGAATTCTACAAAACACTACAAAGGCAATGGTCATAGCTCAAGGGAAAAGATAAAGTAAACAATTTAGAAAAGAGAAGAGAAGGCTCAGCTTGTGTAAGATCATCTCAAGGGGCATCAATACATATGAGCATCCAACCTTCATGAGAATCATATGCACTACAAGAGAACATATGAAAACAAGGCCATCATAGCATTCTTAATATAAGCAACCATCCAAGGCAAAATAGTCCATAGTGATCCGGTTCACGCAAATAAACACAAAAAAAAAGCTAGCGACCATCCAAAACCCACCAACCAAAACCCAACCAACCACTTAAAGCCAATATCCAGAGTTACAAGATCGGTGCTAAAATAAAACCAAGCGATAACTCCAGCCACCACCAATAAGAAGAGAAACACAAAAAGGCGGTCGACATAAATAGGGACAACACAATCAGCAAAAGTCATAACATAGAGAGAGGAAAATAGCAATCCAAATCAAGGGAAAAACCTCCACCAAATAGCAAAATCGTGGGAGATAAGCACCACAGAGAGGAAAGCCATAGAGAAAGGCCAAGAAGGAATCCAAAATTATCATCAAAACTACCACCAAGGCAGCCAAAAGAACAATAAATCCACCACCACCAACCAAGAGGCAAATATCATGAAACAAGGAGAGCCAAATAAACTAGAGGGAAATACCAACACCAAAATAAATCCAAAACACCAAGCCATGACACAAGCATCCAAGGCAAGACAACAGCCATATAAAAACCCCTCAAGCAGCCAACCACAAATAATAATTCCTAAAATAGGACCAAAAAAACCACAAGAGCTCATATCCTCCACAATCAAAATAGCCAATAAAATAACCCAGGCGAGCAACCAACTGGTTGAGTAGTAGGAGAAATTAGAGCAACAAAAAAATTGACACCCAAATCGAGAACAAAAAAAAAAAGCAAACCAAGAGGATAACCAACCAGGGGACCATAAACCCAACCAAAAGCACCTAAACAACCATCACCACATCCACCCAACCAACCAACCAACCAAAATAGCCAACCATTAGTCGACAACAAAACTAAAGACAATACATAGCCCAAAAAAGGGAAAGAATAATAGTAGACACAACCCACTTGGAGATCTCCAAAATAACCAATAAACAAAATGGTAGTCACCTAGCAGACAAAGGCCAAGGAGGACCACCAACCACGACAAAATTGTAATAAAAGAAACAAGGCAGACAAAACCCATTCCAAATCCCAAAGAGACCACTACAATAAAAAAAGAAGGAAGACAACAACCACATAACTACCTCCAATCCATAAATGAGGAAAAACCAACAGTAGAGCCTCAAAACCAAGAAAGGAGAACATCAACCACCAAAAAAACCCAAAACTAAGCCAAGCCTGAAGAGGCCAACAATAGCCATGAAAAATATAACCACCCAAAATAACTAGGCAGATGGATGAAGCAAATAGTAGTAACCAACAAAACCAATTGTAGCGACTAAAAATCCAATTCGAATAAGGCCATAGCTAGCTAAAATTAAGGCAAAACCAACATCCATTAATAAAAAGGGTAGGCCAAAAATCGACACTACCACAACCCAATAGGAGACCCTTAAAAAATGACTTGTTGTGTGATAGAGCCATAGAACAAAAAACCATCTCGGATAGAAACCAATTAAAAAACATGACCCAAAAGGGTAGTCAAGTATAGAATGGGGTTAAGAGGAATGGGGGTTTAAGTATAGAAATAAACTCAACAAAAACCACTTCTTGGTGAGGGAAGCATAAAATAAACAACCAAAAAATACTCTGAATAAAACCACCATAGCAAAATGATCAAATAAATAGAAAAAGGCTAAAATTTGAGGTAAGGAAGTCTAGTGTTTTCCAGATTGACTAGGCCACACAGATGATTAGGTAAGTTATGGTTATCAAATAAAATGAGCTCATTTAATTCCCCTCCCAAATTAGCCAGGAAATTGGCACAACCATTACCTTCACAAAGAATGTGAAAATTTTTGTAGCAAACTTGAGAAAGAAGCTTTTTAGTGTGATTAAGAAGATAAAATAAGTTAGCATTCCCCATTTTATTATTATTGAGCATATCAAGTAATAGAAGAGCATCAACTTCAATCCAAATATTAAAGAGGCCTTTGCTTAAACAAATATCAATAGCTTTGTTAACAACCATGAGCTCAGCATAAATAATAGAACAAGCTTTGAGGGGATAGGCAAAAGCACAAATGATAGTACCTTTAGAATCCTAAGAATTCCACTGCTACCATATTTGTTTGGGGAAATAGAACCATCAGTATTGATCTCAATAAAATTTTATGTAGGCTTAATCCAATGTATAATCCTAATACTCTTGTAGGAAGGATCATCATGCAAAGTGATACCAATTTTTTAGCCACAAATTTATAACCTCTAAAGTGAAGATTACTAATTAAATTTGCATTAAACAAAGCATGAATTTTTTCTTTAGTTCTAGCAAGGATCCTTTTATGGTTAATAGGGATACCATGATATTTAGCATCATTTCTATCCATCCAAATGAACCAAATAATAGTAATAGCAATTAAAACTTTGATATAACCTTTCACAGTTTTGTGGAAACAAACTTCAAGAAGTTGATATAATGAAAGAGAGCCATGAAAATAGTTAGTGTTAAATAAATCATCATACCATATCCAAAGTTTGGAAGCAATAACACCATTGATAAAACATGATTAACATTTTCAATATGAAAGCAACAATACTTAGAAGGTAAATAAAACACTTTAAGCCAGAGCAAGGAATCAATAGGTATGAAGTTATTCAAAATCCTCCAAGCTAAAATAGAATAAGAAATGGGAATGATATTGTTCCAAAGTTTAATGAAAACATTAGAGGTGTTTTGTTTATTTCTAATGAAATTCCAAACATCTTTAAGAATGAAATCACCATTGTAAGAGATGTTGAATAAAATCTGATCCAGTTTATTAGAAAATATAGCGAAGTTGCAAAACTTGTCAAAAAAATAAATAAGAATGTAGTTCTCAAGTTTGTTTTCATTCCAATTGTTATTAAGCAAATAAGAGTTAACTTTGATAGCAGCAGTAGGGTGTGTGGATAAAAGGGACTCAATAGAGCCATTCCCAAGCCAATTGTCTTGCCAAAGAAAGAAGAACCCAAATGAATACCCCAAGATATTAAGGATTCAACAACCCATTAAATGGAGCAAAGCCTTTTCCAAATGGAGAGTCACCAACTTTATAACATGTAAGAGGGTGTTTACCTTGGCAATATTTTTCCATCATAAAATTTTCCTAAAGCTATCATTCTTTCTAAAATTCCACTAGAACTTATGAGAGAAGCCAGTGATAGCATCATGAATAGGTTTGCAACAAAGACCACAACATTTATGCCAGGAAGTCCAATGCATTCTTTTAATAGAATTATTGGACCACCAAAAAATTTTATTAAGCAAGTGATCAATTCTGATAAGAGTAGAATTAGTGGGAATAATAGTTTGAATCAAATAAAGAGGCATTGAATTGAGAGTGCTTTTAAGAATAGTGAGTCACCACGGAAAGTAAATGGAATTCCCAAACAAAATTTTATTTAAAATTTTTTTGAATTAACTCATCAAAAATGTGGGATCATTTTGGACCTTCAAAAAGATGAGGTACTTAAAAGGTAAGTGTTGATGTTTAAAATTAGTGATATGTAGGATTTGATTAATTTTATTATTGGAGATATTTGAAGAAGTAATAAAACAACTTTTGTTATCATTGATAGAAAGCCCACTTTCTCTATCAAATTTATTTAAAAAAAATCTTGAGGTTCTTGATATGATGAAGAGAAGCATTGCAAAAAATAATAAAATCACCTACAAAGCTTAAGTGGAAAACAGGAAGACCACCAAAAGTTATGTAGTACATACTAGGATTGATTAAAAATAACTCATTGATGCTTCTAGATAAGTACTCAACAATAATAATAAATAAAGCAGGAGATAAAGGATGCCCTTGTCTTAAGCCATGGGAAGAAGGAAAGAAGCCCAAAGCTTCCCCATTAAGCAAAATAGAGAACCAAACATTATTAATACAATTTTTAATAAGAAAAATAAATTTAGAAAACCCAAAAAAATTCATAATATGGAAAAGGAAATCCCAATAGATATTATCAAAAGCTTTGGAAATATCTAATTTGAAAAGAATGTTTCCACCTCTAGTCTTAGCATCTAAATCATGAATTAATTCCTAGGCAAGTAAAATGTTATCAAAAATAGATCTACCTCTAACAAAATGGTTTGGTTGAGAGAGATAATCTTATGAAGTAAAGGACTAAGCCTATTGGTAAGAATTTTCGAAATAAGCTTATTGAAGAAGGTGCAAAGAATAATAGGTCTAAAATCACTCCAATAGTCTAGGTTATCTTTCTTAGGTATGAGAACAATAGAAGTGCTAGAAAAATATCTAGGAAAAGGATTACCTTTAAAAAATCAACCAGGCCTCAATCGATCATTTTAATAATAATCCAACATTTTTGGAAAAATTGGGTAGCCTGAGCAATAGAATCTATGTTCATGCTATTAAGATCTTTAAAAATTTCATCTTCATTAGGCACAATAGTAAGAAAATTATTGTCATCATTAGTAATAATAGAAGAAATTAAGTGATTTAGAAATAGCTTCATAAGAGAAACTCTTACTAAGAATATTTCTAAAGTAATTAATGATTGAATCCTTAATACCATTATTCTCTGTAATGCATTCTCCATTTTCATCTTTAAATTTTGAATATTATTTAAGGCTCTATTTTTTTTTAACTAAAGCATGGAAATAGCTAGTATTCTGTCTCCATCATAATGTGTTTACTAGCATTTTGTAATAAGTCTCTTCCATATTTTGAAAATTAACAAGCTTATCTTTCGCTTCTGTCAATTCTTTAATCATAGAAGGATCAGACATAACAAAGACTTCAAGATCACAAACCAATTTTTCCATATCTTTGATATTGGCAACAAAGTTTTAAAAATAATGCTTGTTCCACCAACCCTGATTTTATTTAAGACTTTTAAGCTTAACTAACATCCATTCATCCCCATAATAGAATTATGAAGATGTAAAGGACCAATTGTTACAACATTAAAAAAATCAATATGCTGAATCCACATGTTGAAATCTAAAGGAGAAATTTTTTAATCTATTAGAATTATCTTTAATAGAAACCAAAGAGGAGCATGATTAGACAAGGTTTAGCTTAAATAATTGACAAAGTAATAGGCCATTGAGTAATCCAATGAGTATTAAAAGAATTGGTCCAACCTTTGCCAAAGTCTAAAGTTTTCCAAGTATAATTAGAACCATTAAAACCAATATTAATCAAATTACAATCAAGGATCATATTGGAAAATTCTTCCATGGAATGAATATTATGAGCAACCACCACTTCATTAGAGAGAACAAAATAGTGTTGAAATCACCACCAACCAACCAAGGTTTATTATCAGAGGTTGAAATATTAGTCAAGTTATCCAAAAGAAGATTTCTACCAGATCTATTACAAGATGGATAAACAAAAGAGCCCAAAACACAATAATCGCCATAAGATATTTGAGCATTAATAACTTGATGAAAATCATCAAGAATAGAAACATCTACAAATTTATTCCAAAAAGACCAAATCTTATTACTAATATTAGAGAAAAATTTATTGAAACCAATCATTCTAGCAACATGTTTAATTTTATTAACATGAATAACGGCTCAAGAAAAAATAAGTAAAGATCTATTATGGATATGATAAGATTTCTAATATGGTTATGAATAGAGAGAGTGTACCAATCCCTCTAACATTCTAAACTAAAAAATTAAACATAAAGAAAAGAAAAGGAGTTGTTAATTGAGAGAAGGGAGGGAGGTCATAGCTCTATCTTTCTTGGCAATTTGGGAGGAAATTTTTAATTTTTTTTTCTTTTTTGAATAGAAAATTTGGAAGCCAGTTTCTTTGCCCTATGAATCATCATTCGAAAAGGATTTAGCAAAATTAGTCACAGATTAGGAGAAATCTCTTGGTGAGAAGTGAATTCTCCTTCTTCCAAGAAACTAGAATTTATAAAAGATAAATGAGCTTCAAGAATAGCAATGGAGGGAGCAGGAACAAATTTATTAAAAAGGAAAATGGGAACACCAAACCCTTCCTCATCATTAGCCAAATTATTAGATAAAAGCAAATCTTTTTGAGAAGTTAAATCATCTGAATTTGGAATATGGAATCAGTTTATCAACGATTATCATGAGGTATTAAACCATATTCTCCATTGAATTAGAATGATGCATAATATTAAATTCTTCATTTATGTTCTCCATTAAAGCTTCATTTTCATATATCAAAGCTAGTAAGAATGCAAGGATTGAATCAGAGGAAA
Source organism: Cymbidium sinense (assembly GCA_021442155.1). NCBI lineage: Eukaryota > Viridiplantae > Streptophyta > Magnoliopsida > Asparagales > Orchidaceae > Cymbidium > Cymbidium sinense. The sequence goes on from JAKCPB010000381.1 coordinate 26,787, forward strand.
CATAATCCTCATTCAAACGGTTGGAAAAGCTATTATTGTTCACATTAGAAGCCTTCAATTTCTCAGAAGAAGTAAAAGGTTAATTAGCCTTAAAAGGAACATTCAAAGAATCCATTTTTTCCAAAGTAGATTTTAGAAATTTAACAATGGTCATCCTAGGCTTAAGAATAGAATTTTTCTTAACAGGGATTTTTTTAGGCGAGGATGAAGAATGAATTCAGAATTATCATGCCAGTGGATTTTACTGTGAGAATAAAATATAGGAAAATTTATAAATTTAACTTTTTTTCAGATAACCGTAATTTTTAGATCCCAACTAGATTTCTTTGGGGTGTTTCTTGGTATTGTCCAATTCAACAAGGATTCTAGCCACTAAAGGATGAGATTTTGTAATCATTGCTTGATCAATTTACAATGGCTGACCAAATAAGGCACCCACAGCAAAAAGGAATTCATGGTTAATGAAATGAATAGGCATATTGAGGAGAGAAATCCAAATCAGAATAATTGGGGATTTTTCCTTAATATCAAATAGTGGAGTCCTTTTAGCAACCTCATTTGGGAATGAAAAAAATAAGAATGAAGAGACAAAACAAGAGTAATCCAAATCATTCATCAACTATTAAAATGTGGGATCAATTAAATGAATCATAAAAGCACCCAAAAGTTTTAGACTATGAAAGAAAGAGTTAATGTTTTCCATTAGGCCTATGAAGAGTAAACTTTCCAACCAATGTTAATTCAAAAGGCTTAGGAAGCTTTTCCTTAATCAGGTCAAAGCACATTACTGCAGGCATGCCTCAAAAAGAATTCAAAATAAGTTTTAGAGACTCACCTAAATAACCATCCTTACTAGTGAGAACATCTTTGAATCATTTCAAAGTAGCTGAAGCTAGGGTAGATGATGCCCTAGCAGGGTCCATAGAATCTTTTGATTTTGCCCAAGGAATCATCAGAGAAGATGCCAAGTCATGATGTCACTCCAAGGAAGAGAAGAAATTGACCAGTTCCTGTCAATTTGAGAAGGAATCTAGTGAGAATTGTTCAAATCAATCTACAAATAGCATCTAGAAAGCCAAAAAATGAGAGGGGGAAAGGAAAATTGCTAGAACATGAGGAGAGGGCTTGGGCATCGAGATATTTTTCTTTAATTTTATAATATTTTTAAGGTATAGGGTTTAGGGTTTAGGTTTTAAGGTTTAGGGTTTATGGTTTAGTGTTTAGAGTTATGGTATTTATTTTTGGAGGTGGGACACCACCAGATCTTAGGGTATTTATTGAAGTGATCGAGTACTACATTAAGGTATGATGCACTATCTTGAGATAGAAATCATCACCCTATAATGACCTAATCACATAATAAGGACTCTAAGGCATGATGAGTCTTTGAATGTAGAGATCTTTCCTCAACTTTACATGGAAAAGTAAAGAAGGGTTTATATTAAGCCAACTTCATTAAGTTCCCTATGGAGGCAAGCCTCCATAGTTAATTACATCATAAGGAATGGGAATTTCTTAAGAATACTCTTGATTAAAGTAGAAATTAGGGTCCCCAAAGATTTCAAGGCTAAACTATCAAATGATTATTTGTTTTGAAAAATCAAATGGGATTGTTCAAGGAGAAGACTTATTATTGAAGCCAAAGAGAATGAGTAAGAAATGCTCATGACACAAAGAAAGCCTAGTAAGCATTTCAATTTATCTTATGGTTGGGATTTATATATTTGAAGTTGAAGAGATTAATTTTATTGAATTTGACATTTTATTAGAAATCTAGGACTAATAATCCAACACATAAAATTATGGAAATGCCTAAGAGGTGAATTTATGCTAGTAGCAAGAAATAGCTACCTTGGATCCTAAATCTAGGGAGCTTTGGCATAAGCCAAAGCATGACCTAAGTTTGAGCAAAGATGGGTATATGGTTTACCTCCGAGAGGATAAATCACACATTGGAGCACGGAGTTAGCTATGTCCTCTTATGCTTTAAATTCATGTAGGCAAGCCGTTTGAGTTGCAAGATAACTAGGGTAGTTATTATTTAGAAAGAGACTAGAGTCCTTAAATCCACTCCCTAAGATACTAGAGGATGAGTGGTATGAGTAATGACTTAATCTACAAATGCAAAATCTTTTCAAATTTTATTTCAATTTTGACACTTCATTTTGACAAAGGCTTTAGGATTTTGATGCTTATATGCATGATGAAAATAGGTTATGGGCCAAATCAGCTAGAAGAATGTGTTCTCCACCACAAGGGATGCCCTCACAGGTCAAGCATTCTCCTATCATGCAAGGATGGAGATCCTTCATGTTCAAGAGATAAAGAATATGCATGCATGTTATGAGACATTCAACCATTCAACTAAGGGATTGCTAAATATTTTAATTATCTTATTTAGAACCTAGGCTTTATGGTGAGGTTATGAGTTATTTTAAATATTAATTATGAGTTATTATTTGGGGTAGAAATTAATTTTATCCTAGGAGCCTAATATCATCCAAGCCACACATTAAAGCATCAAACATATAAGAAATAAAGAAAGGCATGTTGTTTCTAATGCACAATCTAAATACAACATCAAAAAATTTTATAGACTACCATAAAAGAATAAAAGGCTGGTGCGGTCGGGTTCTGTCGTACACCAAAAGAGAAAATGGGTAGCCGAGCTCTACCCATATACAACCTAGTATATAAAATAATAATTATAATTATAAATAATAAATGCTATGGGGGATCTTCAAGTATTCATTATTCATGTCTCCTTCATTTCTTCATATCTTTGCTTCTTTTGATGTGGTAGGCTTTAAGGCATCACATGGCACCCCAAGACTAAGCCTTCTAGCCAATGCACATCCTAAACCCCCATCGCACTAATCCTAATTCCTAATGCAAAACAAGTGTTAGCTAAACACACATAAAACCAAAGTAGTTATATCTATAATTAGAACTTAGCACCCAGTACATGGGTAACCAAGCCCACCTGTCCTAACTTGGATTATTCTTAGGGGCTTAAGCAACCCAAAGAGAGCATTTTATATTTATTTTAAATTATCCCTTGCAAAAATAATGTTAGACTATCAATGACCTAACGTCCAACCTACGATCCACATTCTAACATCCTAAAATATTACATCACAAACAAATACAACATCAACCATACAATCAACACATCGAAACCAAATTCTAAGGTGACCTATTATTCTAGAGTGAAAAAGGGTTTGTGTGACAAGACATTACTAGGCTTCTTTAGTTTAAGTTTCATTTGGAGTTTGAATTTGTTTAAAATTTTCCTTTAACTGGTTTAATTTAAATGATTTAATGATTTATTTTCCATTTTATTTCACTTTTATTTGGTTAAAGTGATATTTAGATTTTCAAGAATGAAGAGTAGAATGAATTCTATTTTGGATGGAACTCACCATATTCTACATCTAACTCATAAAGAGTCTAACTAAGGTCCTTTAAGTATCTTAATTAGCCCATTTGAATTTATGTGATTGATTTATTTGATTAATGTTTGTTTGATTTAAATTAGATTTTAAAATTTGAGTTTACATAATCTTCATTTATTTTGATTGATTAATTTTGGATTAGATATTTTGATTTAATTAAATTTTGATAATTCAATATCCTTAATATCTAATGAAGTTTAAGTTTATTTAATTTCATATATTCTAATTGATTAATTTTGGATTAGATGTTTTGATTTAATTAAATTTTGATAATTCAATATCTTTAATATCTAATGCTTTTCTTTTTGGTTTTAATTTCATATGATTATTATCATTTCAATGTTTGTTTAAATTCATTGATTTTTATTATTTTATTTGAGTTTGATTTGGATTGGTGAATGTATTTTAATTTACTTATGATTTATTTGAAGTTTAATTTGTTCTTTCATTTGAATTCTAATTAAGGGTTTAACTTATTAAATTTAGCCATCTAGTTTATATAAATGATTATCTCTTTAGCTTAATGATTATTCTCTTATCTTAGTTCAATAGGTTTGTTTATTTGGATTTTATTTTTGTTTAACTTATTTTGGTATTGATTAAAATTTGGAGTAATTGGTTATGATTTAATAAATTTCTAGTTTATATTTGATTTGATTATGATATTTAGAATATGAATTATACAAGTTTTCTCATATTTATTTTCTTGACTTTAATTGTCTATGTCCCAAGGGATGTGAGTTCATATATATATATATATATATATTAGAATGTAATTTGAATTAGTTAAGAATTACTCCAAAATTTTATATGAATAACTAATCAAATAAAGCTTAGCCAATTATAATAGTTGAGTTAATTATAATTAAGGATATGTCACATAACTAAATTTTCTTTTTGATTTTAGAATCAACATATAACAATATAAGATTAAATTTATTTTATAATTGACTTTCATAAATTATGTTCAAAAAACTTTTTATATTCGATTATAATATTTATAATACTACTAGTTTAGTTAATTTTTTTTCTCTTTTTATACTAAGTTTTACTTAGATTTTATGATAATTTAATTTGCACTTTTTTTTTGTTTGATCACATATTATTTCTTTTTTTGTTTTGTTTGGAATTCTAAAGATTGATTAACTCCTTTTTTTAGATTCTATTGAATTTAATAATAAATAAAATAAGGTGGATTAATCATTATCATTCAATCAAAAGTCAAATGGCTCAAGAGTTAATCATGGCTTGATAGATGGAATCAAATCACTTTATTTTATAATCAAAACTATTCATTTCAAACACATAAAATAAAGTTTTGCTTTTGTCTCTAAACTCGCCAAAAGGATTAAAAAAGTGTCTGGGTTCTAAAGGTTGGATCTAATGCTCACATTCAACACATCAAACATAAGATCCCTAAGGCTTTCTAAGCGTTTAAAATTATACCTAACTAATGTCTAGTGGATTACGAAAGGTGGCTTCATTTAGAAGAAATGAAGCCCTATTGAGATGCTTGTTGGGTTGGATCAATACTTTAGCTAGCATTCCTTTTCTTTGCTCATATGGTTCACTTTAAATGCGTCCTTACCAAGTATCCCATAAGCTCACTCACAGCCACTACTTACCAGAGCTTCATCATTCTCGTGGACAAAATAGTTAGAAGCAAGCTGGAGGAAATATCTCCCTTACATGCACTTGGGTTGTGTAGAGAAGAGTAGTTCAAATGCAGGCCAATGGAGGGAAACCTAGATGGAGAATTGGAGGTAGTGGAATGTAGGCTAGAAGAAGGAAAGGAGGTTCAACATATAAGGAGATTAAAGTTGTTGCAGTATTTTTGTAAGGAAATATGAAGAAGATCAAGTGTTGGCTGCCTAATAGAGGAAGAGGGGGAGAGGAGAGAGGCTCGATGCTATAGCATGATACTGTTGAACTGAAAATGAGAGGGACGAGAAGAATGCCTATAGCCAAAAAGAGTTTAAAGAGGACTAGATTTTGCATTGAGTTGGAGCGATGAATATTCTTGCAGTTTGTAGTGCCTCTTGACCTATGGGCTTGGGGATGAAGCTTTCCTGTGGATAAGAGTGTCAGGCATGAGTCTGGCTTGGTGCAAGTGAAAAAGAGGGAGGTGTGTGGCTAGCCTTTGAATCGATGGGGAGGAAGTATCCCGGCAAGAGGATGAGATGCTACTGCGTGGGTCTGAGAGTGAAGAGATGGATGAACAAAGGGACTCAATCCCATGCGGGTAGCCTTGATCGATGGAATGAGATCAGGATGGCTTTTGCTCTTGCATGAAGGAAGAAGATGTGAGAGGTTGGGCTTCTCTTAAAAAATGGCAAGGATGAGAGGCTCTGCAGGAAGAAAAAAGCTCCACTTTCTCTCTTATTCCCGTCAGTTCATGGGATGAAAATGGAGAGGAGATGGTATTCGATAGAAACATGGAAAAGAGTCTCTCGACATGTGATTGTTTTATATTTTATTTTTGTCGGGATGGGAGGCTGTATGGATAGAGAGAGAGAGAGAGAGAGATGCGTGCTCCAAGCAGGTAAGGTAAGATATTTTATTTTATTTTATTTTTTTTAAGCTGGTGAGTAGGTTTCCATTTGAATAGAAAATAAAAAAAATTATTTGAGATTCATGTGAAATAAAAAAAAGACTTGATTTTTTTGCTAGCATTAATAAAAGAGTGATGTCCAAATTTATTATTATATTATTTTAATTTTTAATGGGATAAATGTGGCATGAGAATGATAACATACATTCTTGATAAAATATATATTTTTTGTCTTGGTGTCACATGACTAAGGATGGAATTTTTTTTGTTATTATGTTTTTTATAGACTTATTCTTTTTTATTTATAAATCTTCATAATTTTAATAATTTTGATATTATAGTTTAATTTAAGCGAAGTTTATAAATTATATATACCATAATTAATTATTATTCAAATTGTATATTTATTATTTATTTAGTAGTTGATTATTTTGATTTAATTATAATCAAATTTAAATTTAATGTTCAAATTTAATTATATTTCTATTTCAATTATACAATGACAATGTTGTTTATTTATTTTTTTTATATGATTGATTTTCTAATTTTGATAGTTTGATTTGCTTGTTAATTATATTTTGTTTTCAGTTGGGCTTAATTGATTTAAATGATCAATTTGGCTCAATTATGGTGTGTTTGGGTTACACTCAAGTTCGATTAAGTGTTTAAGATGATTTGGAGTAATTGATCTCACTTGATTTGATGTAGATTTAGATTTAAGCCAATTTTGACCAAAATTGGGCTTAATGGGCCACATTGAACTAATTTGAGTTAAATGATAAAATTTATTAAATTAAACCCAATGGTTAGCTAAATTTTATCTAATTATAAATTTAAAATGATTTTGGATGTTTGATTTGAATTAATTTTCAATTTAATTTGAATTTAGATTTAACATCATCCATTTGGGTCTACTTGGGTTAGGTGGCCAAATCAACCCATTTGGATCTTCATTAAATTTAGATTTGTTTAGTTTTAGACTCAAACATGTTCATTTGATGATTTTGAGTCTTTGGTATCAATTTGATCAAATTTTAATTTGTTGACTTTTGTCTTAGTGGAGCCCGTGGGTCAACTCTAGGTCAAATGACCTATTTGCTATTTTGGGTCCCATCTTGATTTCTTTTTTAGCCTGTTTGTGTTTATGCATTGATTTCATGTTTTTATTCAATTTATTTTGGTTTAATTTTGATTTAATTTTATTTTATTTGGAATTAGGTGATTTGGAGCTTATTTATATTTTGGGTCAAATAGGTTATGTTAGGTTTGACCTTGGCTTGATTGATTTGATTGTAGATTTTGGTATGGATTGAAGTGATGATTGAAGGATTGGTTCATTTATGAGAAAACCAATTGAGTTAGGTTTAATTTGGATGATATTTCGCTAAGTCCATGAAATTGGCTTAAGGGTTTGGATTTGGATTTTATATGATTTTGACTTAGGTTTGGATCATGATTTAAAGTTGAGTTTGAGTTTGAATTTGATATATTGATTGAAGGTTTGAATTGATCTTTGAGAAAATCAATTGAATTTGGATTTGGCTAAGGCTAAGTCTATAAGATAAATCATAGGGCTTAGGAAGGATTTTGATTTTTGATTCGATCATGGGCTTCAATCATTTGATTTGGATTTGAATTTAGATTTCTATATTTGAATTGATTTTGAGTTTTGGTTTGAGAAGGTGAACAACATGGTCATTTAGGCTATAGAGTAGGTGAGTCTCCTTAATCCCCAAGGCATAATATGGTTAACCCTCTAAGTCTTTGGGCTTAGGTTAAGTGTTCACCTAATTGCTAGAAGTGTCTTATGACTAAGGAAGTCTTAGTGTCTAGAAGACTCATGGGTCTAAGAAAAGGGTTAAGAACTCACTCCAAAGTGAGGTCAACAAAGGAACCCCAATAGGTGTGGTGTAACAACAAGACACCGCACAGTATTGAGATGATCAACAACATCCAAAAGATTGCAAGTACTAAAATGATCTATGCCTAAGTTTGAAAGGTAGATAGAATCAGATCTTAGTGCAATGCAACTCAACTTATGCGGGCATAGAGCAAAGTAGATTTGGTTGGAATTTCATGTAAGGACATGAAGGAAGATCCACTAAGGGATCACACATGCATTGGGCATGACATGTGAGAGGTTTATGCTGAGGGCATAAAAGGAGAAATCCACTGAGGATTGAGTATATGAACTTTCCACTAGGGAAGTAGGTTCAAGCTATCCACTAAGGATATGAATTTGAGTTTGATTATGAATATGATTTGTTTTATTGTGTCTCTACTGGGGATAAGAATCTATAACCCACTAGGGATCAAGATTGAATTAATTTTAATTTATTTTATTTTAATTGATATGGAGGCATATTCACTAGGGATATGGATTTGAATCTGCTAGGGATTGAGAATGTGAACCTTCCACTAGGGGAAGTTCTTCTACTAGGGATAAGAGTTTGATTGGATTTCTTATGGCTCCAGGGAGAATGATTTTGAATGAGGGTACATTGGGGACATAAGCTGGTTGAATTTGTTAGATTTAGATTTTGATTTAGGCTCCACTAGGAAGTTTAATCTGATTTGCCTCTTGGGGTGAAGTTTGGTTTGTTCGATATGTTTAATTTGACTCCACTAGGAATGTTGGTTTTAAATTTGGTTGCATAAAGGAAGATGCAGAGGTCAGGCTTCTCTTAAAAAATGGCAAGGATGAGAGGCTGTATGAGGAGAAAGAGTTCACTTTCTCTTGTTCCATCAGTTCATTGGGATGAAAAAGAGGAGATGGTATTCGATAGTAGAAACATGGAAAGGAGTCTCAGCCTGTGATTGCTATTTTTTTACTCAGGGATGGGAGGCTCTGTATGGAGACATAGAGAGAGAGAGAGAGAGAGAGAGAGAGATGGCTCTCATGCTCCAAGTGGGTAAGATAAGATATTTTATTTTATTTTATTTAATTTTAAAGCTAAAGAGGAGGTTTTCATTTGAATAGAAAATAAAAAAAAATTGATTTCAATTTCACGTGAAATAAAAAGAGACTTGATGCTTTAGCTAGCTTTAATAAAGGAGTGATGTCCAAATTTATTATTATTTTATTTTATTTTTTAACAAGATAAATGTGGCATGGGAATGATAGGATACATGCTTGATAAATATATATATATATATATATATATATATTCAAATTATATATTTATTATTTATTTATAGTTAATTATTTTGATTTAATTTTAACCAAATTTATATTTGATGTTCAAATTTCATTATATTTATATTTTAATTATACAATGACAATATTGATAGTTTTTTTTTTATTATATGATTGATTTTCTAATTTTTATAGTTTGATTAGCTTGTTAATTATATTCTATTTTAGTTTGGCTTCATTGATTCAAATGATCAATTTGGCTCAATTATCATGTGTTTGGGTTACACTCATGTTTGATTAAGTGTTTAAGATGATTTGGAGTAATTGATCTCACTTGATTTGATGTAGATTTAGATTTAAGCCCATTTTGACCAAAATTGGGCTTAATGGGCCACATTTTACTTATTTGAGTTAAATGATCAAATTTATTAAATTAAACCCAATAGTTGGATAAATTTTTATCTAATTATAAATTTAAAATGATTTTGGATGTTTGATTTGAATTAATTTTCAATTTAATTTGAATTTAGATTTAATTGGATCATTTAGTTCTACTTGGGTTAGGGGGCCAAATCAACCCATTTGGATCTTCATTAAATTTAAATTTGTTTAGTTTTAGACTCAAACATGTTCATTTGATGATTTTGAGTCTTTGGAGTGGCTCAATTTGATCAAATTTTAATTTGTTGACTTTTGTCTTAGTGGAGCCCGTGGGTCAACTCTAGGTCAAATGACCTATTTGCTATTTTATGTCCCATCTTGATTTCTTTTTTAGTTTGTTTGTGTTTATGCATTGATTTCATGTTTTTGATTCAATTTAATTTAGTTTAATTTTGATTTAATTTTATTTTATTTGGACTTAGGTGATTTGGAGCTTATTTGAATATTTTGGGTCAAATGGGTTATAGGTTTGACCAGCTTGATTGATTTGATTGTAGATTTTGGTATGGCTTGAAGTGATGATTGAAGGATTGATTAATTTATGAAAAACTCAATTGAGTTAGGTTTTATTTGGATGAGATTTTGCTAAGTCCGTGAAATTGGCTTAAGGGTTTGATTTAGATTTCATTTGAATTGGATTTTGGTTCGAATCATGATTTGAAGTTGAGTTTGAGGTTGAATTTAATAGATTGATTGAAGGATTGAATTGATCTTTGAGAAAATCAATTGAATTTGGATTTGGCTAATGCTAAGTCCATAAGATAAATCATAGGGCTTAGGAAGGATTTTGATTTTGGATTCGATCATGGGATTCAATCATTTGATTTGGATTTGAATTTGGATTTTGATATTTGAATTGAATTTGAGGTTTGGTTTGAGAAGGTGAACATAAGTCATTTAGGCTATAGAGTGGGTGAGTCTCCTTAATCCCTAAGGCATAGCCTAATCATGGTTAACCCTCTAAGTCTTTGGCTTAGTTAAGTGTTCACCTAATTTCTAGAAGTGTATATGAGGATGTCTTAGTGTCTAGAAGACTCATAGGCTAAGAAGAAGAGGTTGAGAACTCACTCCAAAAGTGAGGTCAACAAAAGGACCCACAATAGTGGTGTAATTGACAAGGCACACCGCTATTGTATGATAGATGATCAACAATCCAAAGATTGCAAATACTAATGAAAATGATCTATGTCTAAGTTTGAAAGGTAGATAGAATCACGATCTTAGTGCAATGCAACTCAATGGCATAAGAGAACAAAGTAGATTTGGTTGGAATTTCATGTTAAGGACAAGAAGGAGATCCACTAAGGGATTACACATGCATTGGGCATGACATGTGAGAGGTTTATGCTAAGGGCATAAAAGAAGAAATCCATTAAAGCTTGAGTATATGAACCTTCCACTAGGGAAGTAGGTTCAGGCTATCCGGTGTGGATATGGATTTGAGTTTGATTTTGAATATGATTAGTTTTGGTGTGTCTCCACTGAGGATAAGAATCTATAATCCACTGGGGATCAAGATCAAATTAATTTTAATTTATTTTATTTTAATTGATGTTGAGGCATATCTGCTAGGGATATGGATTTGAATCTACTAGGGATTGAGAATGTGAACCTTCCACTAGGGAAGCAGGTTTGGGCTATCCAATGGGGATAAGGGTTTGATTGGATTTCTTATGGATCTACTAGGAGAATGATTTTGAATTGAGGGTTCATCCGGGGACATAAGCAGTTGTTAGATTTAGATTTTGATTTAGGCTCCACTAGGGAGACTAATCTGATTTGTGCCTCGCTGGGGTGAAGTTTGGTTTGTTTGATATGTTTAATTTGACTCCACTAGGAAGGTTGGTTTTGAATTTGGTTTGTTATGGACCCTATGTTTGTGTGCGATGGACCCACTAAGAAGGAGCCACAGATGCCTTGTCCTATTTTAGATTTACAAATACAAAGGGATAGTCCACATGCCATAAAGTAGCACTATTTGGCCTAAGTGTTACCTTTCGGTGTGCAATGATTATACTTGGAAGAAAGCATAGTGTAGATACTTATCTTCCAAAGTAGGGATCATCATTGGGGTGATCTATCGATGGCACAACAAATCAAACCCGAACTAAGGCGACTACTGATAGAGTGGTGTTGGGGATCTTACCTCAACTCAAGAGTAGTTTTGATGATTAATTTGATTTATATTTATTTGATTTGATTTAATTTACTTTGGTGTGTTATGTTGTGGACCTTGTTGGTGTGCGATGGACCCACTGAGAAGGGCTAGGCTTGCCCTATCTCAGATTTACAAGTCCAAAGGGGTAGTCTACCAGCCATAGGGTAGGACTATCCGACCTAAGGTTTACCTTCCGGTGTGTAAGGGTTGTGCTAAGGAAGAAAGCGTATCAGACTTACATCTTTCAAAGTGGGGAACAATCGCTGGGGTGACTTGTTGATGGTAATAAATCAAACTAACTAAGGCTCTTGAGTGAATCAAGACTTATGTCAAAGAGTAGTCGATTAATTTGATTTGATGGATCCCATCGATGTGCAATGGACCGCGAGAAGGGGCTATGGTCTTGGTCTATCTAGTTTCGATCCAAAGTCTCTATGAAGGGTACTTGTCGACTAAGGGGTGCCTCTTATTACAATGGTTGTACCATGAAGAAAGCCAACCTAGGTGCATGTGTCTGGCATGCTGGAAATAATGTAGTAGACTTACATCTTCCAAAGCGAGAATGACCGTAGGGGTAACCTGTTGGTGGCAAAATATATTGAACCTGACCTAAAGGGAGACTACTGAGAGAGTGTCGTGGGGGACTTATCTCAACTCAAGAGTAGTCGGGTGATTCTATAGGGAGTTTTGATGACCTTTGCTCTTGTTGACTTCATTTTGGAGGGAGTTCTCAACTTTTCATCATAGATCTAGGACTCTTGTAGACACTAAGAGCTCCTTAGTCTTAAGACACTTCTAGTGATTAGGTGAACACTTAACCTAAGCCTAGAGACTTAGAAGGGTTAGCCATAGGAATAGGTTATGCCTTAGGGACTTAGGAAGACTTACCTATAGCCTAAACCCAATCTATGCTTTCCTCCCAACCTCAAATCCAACTCAAATACCAAATCTAAATCCAAATTCCAAAGCAAATGATTGAAACTCATAATCAAATCCAAAAATCAAAACCCTTCCTAAGCCTTTTGATTTCATCTTATGGACTTAGCCTTAACAAAATTCAATTGATTTTCTCAAGATCAATTCAATCCCTTAATCATTTATCAAATCCAAATCCAAATTCCAAACCAAATGATTAGAACCCATGATCAAATCCAAAATCAAAATCCTCTCAAAGCCTTATGGTGGAATTCCATAAACCTAGTTAAATCTCCTCCCAATTTAACAAATTTGATTGATCTCTTCATGAATCATTTATATCTTCATTTATACTCATAAACATAAATGAGATATAAATAGCCAAAAATAAATCAACCTAAATCAAACTAAGCCAAATCCCCTCTTAAGCCCTATGGACCTATCTCCATAAGCTTAGCCAAATCTCATACAAATCAACCCAAAATTAATTGGTTTCTTTATAAACCTATTACTCCATCATTTATACTCATAAATATAAATGAAACCCACCTTCCAATGACCAAAATAAATCAAACTAAATCAATTCTACTTAAGCCCTTTTGACCTACATCCTTAAGCTTGGTCAAATTTGCTTCCAAACCACTCAAACTCAAATGATTTTCTCATGAATCATTTATATCTTCATTTATATTCTTAAATATAAATGAAATATAAATTCAAATAGGCAAAAAAAAATCAAGTCAAAATCCAATTTATACCCTTTAAGCCAATTTCTTGGACTTAACCAAATCTTATCCAAATCAAAGAAAAACTAATGGATTTTCTCTTGAATCAATCATTCCTTCAATCATCTATCCAAATATAAATGAAAACTACAATCATCAAGCCAAATCAAAATCAACTCAAGTCAAATCCAACCTAGCCCATTTGACTTGAAATATTCAAATGAACCAAAACTCATTTGAACCCAAACCAATTGCAATTTAATTTATATGTCAATCTCAAATCCATATATAAACTCACTTAAATCAAACTCAACTCAAAATCAAGCCAACTAAACCCAATTAGCTCACTTGACCCAAAGTGGCCAATTTGGCCTACATGAATGAAAATCCAATTCAATTCAAATCAAAGTGAATTAAGCCAATTCAAACTTCATGTCATGATTGTTGATCATCCTAGGTTAATCAATTGGCATGAATTGGGTCAAACCAAGTCAACCTAGCTTGTTGACCAAGTCAACCCTTTAACCCATATGAACTCAAACTAGCCAAATTACAACCTAAACCAAATTGATTGCAACCAATGGCTCAAGTTCATTCCAAATTCATTATTGAACTTGACCAAAGCCATAATTGAGCCCAATTTGACTAGTTGGTCAACTTAACCCAACATAGCCCAAATTGACCTAAAGGATCAAATTGGCCAAAATCCAAATTAAATCTAAATTAATTCAAATTGAAGCCTATAATCATCTTCAAATGACCAATTGAACTTGAACTAACACCCAACCTAAGCCAATTTGGCCAATTTGGTCAAATTGGTCAACTTGACCCATTTGACCTATATGAATCCAAAAGAGCCAAAATCAAATCCAAAGCAAATTGAACCAAACCAATGACACCAATACACTCCAAATGGTCATGTGAACTTGACCCAACCCTTGGTTTGACCCAATTTGACCAATTGATCAACTTGACCCAACCTAACCCAATTTGACCTAAATAGGTCAAATTAAGCCAAATCAAACCAAATGAACTCCAAATTACTCAAAATTTGGGCTAACCCACTTTTGACTCATCTCAAATCTGTCCAAATCAAATCCATTTCCAAATGACTAAGATACCATTGGGCTAGGGCATCACATGAGGCAAATCACTTAGGGGAATGGTCATTTCTCTTCTTGGCAACTTGGCACCCATCTATTGGTCAACTTAGGCACCAAGGACACATGTTAACTTGATCCAAGGGTGGTTGGGTCTTCCATGACTCATGGGGAGGTGAAATCACCTTTCCATTCCTATTGGAACACTTGGAAAGCCATAACACACCCACCACTCCCATGGCAGCCACTCTCACACCCTCCTCCACTCAAGTGAAGCCAACTAAGGTGATTCCCTTCCCAAATTGAGCTCCCCATGATAGCCATTTGATCAAAATAGCCAAATAAAGCTAGCCGTCTGATCCAAGGAATGAGGGGGGTATACCCTTCTCATTCTCACTCAAATCTAGAGACACACTCGATTCAAACCTTGTAGCCAGAGACACACACACCATAGTGGTTTCCAAGGTTTCCCTAGCTCCCTAACTCTTCCTCTATCAATTTTATAGAAAACTAAAATAGGGGATCCCCAATCCAATTTCCATTTGCTCAAACCTCCATCAAAGTGTAATTAACTTTGCACACACCATCCTTGGAGCTGAACAAGTGAGAATAAATCATCTCCCAAGCTTCCCGATGACCGGAGGGTGGAGCTCGATTGACCACTTCCATCCGTGCCTTGGCCTTCCAAGCAATTCACTCAAATCAAAGATTGCCACCCAATAGGGCTTCATTTCTACTAAATGAAGCTTCCTCAATCTTTGGAACCTCTGGTCCTAAGCTCCAGTGAGGTATGCCATTGAAACTGACCTTGAGCTTTAAATGGTTTGGAACTTTTTGAAGAAAAGTTGCATGTCATGAGATTTTCACCTTTAGATATCTTAATTTTTCTTCTCTGATGATATGGAATCAATTTGATCTCAATTTGAGCTCGAGTAAGCTCAGATCGAGCAATGAATGATGGATGGTCTCTGACTCTCACTGCTCGGGAGGAGATAGATCATGGACCATCTATTTCGCATGATCGGAATGGATGATCCTGATCAAATCATGCTAGATCAATTGAATTAATCCTACTTAACTGCAGGTTTGATCGTGGTCATCCAATCTTTGATCAGATGGCTCATGAGAAAGTGTGTCTGCCTCCAGCTAACTCAGCTATGTGATAACAACAACAACAACAACAACAAGCCTTTATCCCACTAAGTGGGGTTGGCTACATGAATCCTTCATCTCCATTGTGTCCTATTATGTGTCAAATTTTCATTTAATTCAAGTATACTAAGGTCATTTTTATACATATTAACCAAGTCTTTTTAGGTCTACCTCTACCTTTCTTAACATAAGGCAAATATAATGCATCTACTCTCTAACGGTCATCAGCGACCATGCTTTATGTGGCCAAATCATCTAAGCAACTCTCTCTAATCTTATCTGCCATTAGAGCTACTCCAACTTTTTCTGAACATACTCATTTCGCATTTTATCTCTAAGAGTAAAGCCACTCATCCACCTAAGCATCCTCATCTCTGTAACACTTAACTTAGTCTTATGCTTCTCTTTTATTGGCAAACATTTTGCATCATAAGTCATTGCAGGTCTTACCACCATCTTATTAAATTTTCCCTTAAGTTTAAGTGGAACTTTCTTATCACACAACAGGATAGATGCATTCCTCCACTTCAACCATACAGCTTGAATTCTACTAATAACATCTCCATCTACTTCACCATCATTTTGAACAATAGAGACTAAATATCTGAATCGCTCACTACTTGTTCACCTAATGTCACAACATTACCACTAGAACTTCTACAACTAAAATTACACTCCATATATTCAATTTTAGATCTACTTAAAATTACACTTTAATGTTGACCTCCATATGTGATAACTTAAATAACCAATCTCATGGCACCATGTGGAAAGTGCACCGTGTCAGCATGCCACATGGCACCGACAAGATTAGGGCTTCAATTAGGGTTAAGTAATCTATTTTTAATGCTAAAACTTTCAAAATTCATAAATAATTGTAGAAAAATCTGAAAAATATAAATATAAGCTCATTCTAAAGTTATTTTAGAGAGGAATCCATTAAAATTATCCTTAATTAATTTTGAATTGTAATTTTGGCTTAATTAAGATTTAATGGAAATCTTAATTAGCTTAATTACTCTTTAATTTATCATCTAATTGATTTCAAACTTTTTGAGGATATTTAGGGAGATGACCTCTACCTCCGCTATTTTTCTTGGAATATATTGGTTGGTTAATTAGGGAAATTGATTGATTAATCTCTAATTATCTTCTTAACTTAATTAAGTGATAATTAAATATATGAACAATTAATTAATTATTTGGACTCCTTAATTACTTTGTTGAATAGTAGGCAGCTTAGGGAATGAGATTGGGGCTTCTCCTTGATCCTTTCTCTAATTTTCCATC
>JAKCPB010000382.1:0-69810 GCA_021442155.1 Cymbidium sinense
TGGAGTTTTAAATTTTTTGAATTTAATTTGATTTGATTTAAATTTATATTTCATATATATAGTTATAAAAAGAGAAACAATGAATTATGTATAAAATTTTCAGATGGTTTGATCAAGATTTAGGCGCAAAGTTAATTAATTGGAATGGAAAAATTAATGACTTGAGGATATATTCTAAATTGAGAATTTTAATTTTTGGATTTGATTTGATTTAATTTATATTTACATTTATATATGTTAATGAAAAATTAAGAGATTTAAGAAATTTTAAATTGAGAATTTAATTTGAGGATTTTATTTGATTGATTTATATTTATATTTCATTTATATATGTGAATATAAATGAGAATATAAATTATTTTTGAGAAAATCTCATGAGTTTGAATTGATTTGATAATGATTTAGGCTAAGTCCATTAATGAAAAATTAAGAGATTTTGGGAAATTTCATGAATTGATTTGGAATTTTGAGTTTAGTTTGATTGGATTGAATTTATATTTCATTTATATATGAGAATATAAATAAATTATGAGAAATCTCAAAGATTTGAGGTTTGAATCATGATTTTGGTCCCTTAAGAAAGGACTAAGGAATTAGGAAGATTTGAACTTAAAAATTTTTTGATGAATTTTGATCATGAGTTTCAATCATAGATTTCAAATAGGTTTGAATCATGAAGGTCGTATGATGACTTGACGAGGACCACCGCCATCCTCATCATCAAGTCCGCTGTATAATGACCACCTTCATCGCCGTTGTTGTCACCATCATCTACTACTACTATCAACTATTACAACCTGACCGTCGCTACATAGCTGTTGTTCCTTTCTTATATACAATTTTGTACTCCCATTATCGAGAAGATTTTGTACTCTGAAACAGATACATAGTGGATGATTTTTACTGGGCTAGGCCCCGTGATTTTTCCCTCTTTTGAGCTTTTTTCACGCTTAAAATTCGAGTTTTCTTGTTTTACTCTTTAAATAGTGTGTGTCGGATTTCATAACAAGGCTAAGGTAAACTTTCACTCACAACCGGTTTTCTAGCAATAAGTGCCTATTCAATAAGCAATAAGAATGCTGCAATATATTCTAAATGAATTAAGAGTGATTTTAATTGAACATTATCAAGTTTGGATAATTAAACTCAAATGAACCAGCATTCAATTAATTTGAAATGCTTTCTAATTCATGCAAATATATGGAGGAATTAAACTCTTACTCACATTTTAAAGTAGCTAATTATTTGACTTAAATGCTTTTAAATGCATGTAAATGTTTGAATGAAATAGATTCATGTATGCATTTTGAAATGATTATGTATCTCATCCAAATGCTTAGAGGTTTGTATAAACTTTCAAAAAAAATGAATGCAATGCTTACACACATTACAAGAAAGTTTTTTAATTGATCTCATTACATCAAAGTGTGTGTAAGCATTATTGAGAATAACTTGCATGGGCCCCAATATTATGTTAAAAGCTTAAATATAGTTGTTTAAGAATGTTAGGTTAGAACTCAAAATTCAAAGTCTATCTTACCTAAAAATTTGTACAAATATCTTACAAATGGACAATTACTTTAAAAATATATACATCTCTCATAAATCTAATTCTTAAAGTTGATGCAGTTGATGCATATGTACACTACTAATGGGCTGCTTTGTCTAATTGGTGAAATTGTAATTGGATGAAGTAATTTTGGTCAACTTGGGTTGACTATCTTCTCTGACTATGAAGACAAGGGATCACGACAGCTTGAAATGATAGAACCATTGGATCATGATCGGGGGCGTGTTATGCTCCACATACTACTATTAAACGCTAAGCAATTAGTGAACTAATGACTGGCCTTAATTAAAAGTAATCTCTTAACATTGGAATTGGTGATTAACTATAAGTGCTTGAGCTTATGGGAAACTTGGAACCAGACCTAAAGTCCTTATACAATATACTCTTTTTTTAAATCTCCATTTTCTCTCTTGTAAGAGTTTATGTTAACTATTAGTATAAATTTTGAACATTATGTATTGTTGTATGTTTTATTAATGTAAGCATTGTTAAAATGTTGAATTTATGAGTTCAAAAATGAATGAAAATTTATATAGTGTGTTATTTATGAATGGTTTAGCCAAAAAAAATTCATAGTTTAAAAATGAATAAAATTTCATATAGTTTGCTATTTTCGAATAGCCCCACATTAGCTATAAAAGTTCATTTGGGAATGAAACTGCCAAAGAGGAGAGATGATAAGAGAAAGTGAAGATTTGATGAAAGAAAGCGATGTAGGTCTTTTACAACACTAAATATAATCCTAATACAGATAATTTCAATATATATATACACACACATAAGAAACTCAAAATAGCCTCCAAAATCTCTGACGACTGGCCGTTTCTGATAGCAGAAAAAATATCCCTTCATTTCATCTAGTCCATATACGTGTATCAATATATATGATGTCGGTCTTATGCTGAAACCACTTTTGACATATTCCGTTAACTATACTGTTATAAACATATGAATTTTGGCTTCAGTGAGATAGAGATAAAATAGTTTGATTCTGCTCTTTCATTATATTATTTTCCTCTGTTCTTTGTTTAACCTTACAGTTACTGTTGAGTTTCTGTTCGTTGCAGCTTCTATACATGGTATTAGATCTTCTTGCTTAATTGCAATAATCTCTTCAAATCTTCAGGTACACTTTGCAGTTTTTACTCCCATTCACTTTAATTATTGACAGTTGTATATATCTTTCAAATGGTTGATTCATCTCCGTCAGACTCAGCCAAAATCAGCAAAAATGAAAATCTCAAGTCATGAAGCTGTTTTGAGTATGTCGGTTTGAAGGATATCTAATTGGAGACTTTACTTGTCCAAGAAAAATCATCACTATAGCTGCTACAATTCACAAATGTACATGATGCGCAAGAAATCTTCTTGGAGCCCAAGAATACAAAATGATCAACAAAAAATAAGGGAAAAAAAAACAATTTTGTAGTTACACAGAGTACTTAACTATCAAAAATCCAATTATGCCTTCATTCCATGAAGTGGAAGAGTGTTCTCTAATGAACTGAAAGGAAACTGATTCTGCCATTCAACTGTATTCTTTGTTGGTCGTAAGCAAGCGAGGTGACTATTCAGCTGATTGTTGCAAGCAGGCAGCTTACTAACTGATACTGCAGCTTCCTTTTCCTTTGGAACAGGAGCTCCCAAGGGATCCTGTAACACCCAGCAGACAAAGATTTATTGTTGCGATTCTAAAATTACTACTCATCTCTAAGTTGCTGGAAGTCCCGGAAGTGTAACAGCCTTTGATTGGAATTAATGAAATGAAATATCAAATTACTAACATCATTTTAAAACAGTTTTTTTCCATTTTCTTTTCTCTTTTCCTCTGTTGGTTTGAACTAAAAAAGAGTTACTTTTAATCATTTGTCGTGTGTTTAGTTTCAATGAAACTGATGCAGCTACAAAATATGACCACGTTCTATGGTCGGCAAAATCTTTAAGATGCAATCAAAGTCAAGATCTCCAAAAGATTCCATGATAAAGATGCAGTAATACAAACAGAACTTTGAAAAGGATAATGAGGTTACCGCAAGCAGGAGAAAAGTGAATGGCGGGTTGTTGTTGTTGGCTTCTGCAAGATGAGTTTCAATTAGCTTCCGCAGATCACCGAGGGTAGTAATTTTTAAGACCAGCTTTTAATCTGTTTCCTAATAACTCCTTCCATGCTTCCCAATTCACATAAACAGTCCTCACATCCGCTGTCTCGACTCCTATGGGTTCTTTGTTCTCTTTTGACTCTTCTCTCTCGACTGTCTTCAGGCTTGCTATAGAGTTTGCACTAGGCTTTGGATGAAATACAAACTCAACAGAACGGTTTTCTTTGGTGGCTAATTCCTTATATTGAGATACAGGGGATGAATGGATGCTTCCATCCTCTGTTCTTCTCTTCGTGGGCGTCGGAGCCGCAGCTTGTTGTGTTAATTCTCTGTGGTTACCACATAGCCTGAATATATTTTGGATTCTTATTCTTCTAGTAGAGTCAGAATCCTGTTGAAAGATATTGAAAACTACTGAATTGTGAGAATTCTGCCCCCTTATTTCCATAAAATCATGAATAGGTTGCTGATCACCCATATCCAACTCCATTGACTTCTCCATTCCTTGATCATCCATGCAGCCAGCCATTTCAAAAATTTCCCACCATCTCTGTCATCCAAACGCAATGCATCCTCATTAGCTGCACTAGCAGATTCCATTCCCTCTAACTGCTTCCTTAAAATGTAGAGTTCCTCTTGTTGTTGATACATTCTCTCCTCCATTTCCTTCAGCTCAATTCTCGAAGCCTGAGTCCTCTCATCAACTAGACACTTAATCTCTTCTTCTTTGCTGCTCCTTACTTCAGTGAGCTCAAGCTTAGACTGAAGTCGTACTATTTCTTCCTCTTTACGCGAGAGTTCTCTTTGAACTCTGTTGAATTCCTTGTCTTTTACCTTGCTCTCCATCTGTAGATTGTAAATAAACTGGTTCATTTCCACAATTCTTGATCTTAGCAGTGTTGAAGAGTCTTCGCTGCCTAGCTTATCCCTCGGAGTTGGCATGTGAGCAACTCGGACAATGCACTTTGCCTTTGCCCCATATTCTAGAGTTGCAATAGTTTTGTGCATCTCTTTAGGATCAGGACTTGCGCACAGAATCATGAGAATTTTTGATTTGTCACCTTCAAATGAATCCTAAATAAAAATAGATGATATTATACCACATAGAAAATGGCCAAAAAGTACATGGATTGGAAAATTTTATTTTACCTGAAGAAGCATTGTTAATTTGCTATCTCTAAATGGAACATGGGAATCTCCGTTGGCAATGGACTCGACGACTCTCTTAAGTGCTATGTTTCCTTGGTTGATTTTCGCCTGAAAGAGTAATCATCAGAAATATTGAAGTAAATGAGATTGCTTACACTTCTAGCCAAGAATTTTTCACAGTATGCTAAAACTGTTGCATTCAATAATGGACAATGATCTAACATATACAGCATAATATAACAACTAGTATCTTTTACATGATCAATGAATGAAGGACACTAAATTTGAGGGGAAAAAAAACTATGTAAACAATGAACAAGCAGAAATACAGTTTTAAAAAATAAATAAAAATTTAGTTACCTGCATCTTTGCTTCAAATCCAGCTTGTCCTGCCTGCTCTATATTCTCAGAGCCAGCCATGTCAACAAGTATAAGCCTTCCTCCTACAGATGAGACATCCAGGATAATCTGCCAAAAATCAAAAAAGAAAAAAATTAAAAGCAGCTCATATTCAGCAACTTAAAGAGAAAAAAGTGAATGAATGACCACACATTTCGAGAACTTCTTTCATTCAACAAAGTGCTCTTAACAATCCTGCTTTCAACTTTCAACTTCTTTTGATATTTTTCCAGCTTCAGCCACATATATAGGTTGCATTCTTGCCTTTCTTCCCATCATTTTCGCCTGCCCAGTATGTAAGTAACTTGAACAGATTATTCTTGTTAGTAGAAAATAATCGATATTATGATTCCTTAACCAACTGATGATTTACCTTCTTTACAAAAAAAGTCTGAATACAAAATAATCATCACTATATGTGTATATATATATATATAAACTAAAATAATAATAATATTAAACTAAATTGACATAGCTCCAAAAGTCAAAGACTGTGACTAATGCCATGAAATTGATATGCAGAATCAGAGAAGTTTTTTTAACTAATCAAGTCAATATCAACCTGAAGATAGTGAAGCAAGGTATTGATAGAAATAGAATAATGGTAAAAATCACCAAGATTTTGTGAACTGGAAGAGAGAAAGTAACCAATGAAAAAAATGTTGTCGAATGTCAAAGAAGTTAACAATAAAATAAGCAAAAAATTAAGTATATCTATGGAAGTTGGTGTAGACAAGTTGTCAAAATAAACTTTTAAATTTTATTATCGTAAATAGACCTCGAATGCACAACAAAATTAGAAACCAATCTTCATGTCTAAATTATCAACCTTCTCTTCGAGAATTATGATCTCATTTTGTAACATAATTCAAAAGTTCCTATCGCAAAGGATGTGAAATATCGAGGTTTCTATATCCATATACATTATTAAACGCTTAAAATCAGAATTGAATGAAGGATAATCTTAGGAATAGATACAAAGTATTTAAAAGAAAAATAATGCTCACTATCATTCAAGAAATCAACAGAGACATTATCCACAATCGAAGTTTCCAAAATTACCACAAACTAATAAGACTCACTGAGAGCAAAACATCCTAAAAGAAGCTCATGTATGTGTTCTTGGAGAAAATTTTACTCTGGTAAAAAAAAAATTTTGCAAGGAAATGATGAAAGCTCTATATTATTGAAAATATCTATTTTGTAAATTCTTATGAGAAAAAAAATACAGGTTCTTTTCTTATATCATAATAATGAAAAAATAAGAATTTCTACAGATCATCAGGAGAATTCTATTGATTATGATAGAACACTTGAGGATCGCTTGAACCCATAGTACATTAGTTGGAAAAAATGTGCAGAATCTCAAAATGCTAGCTTTGGAACAAAATTTTAAAGAAAAAAAAAAACAAAAGACACAAAATGAAAATGCACAGAAATTTTCTCTGAAATCCTCCTGAAAAAAATAAGTGCTGTTGGAAGGGCTAATGTGGCTATGTAGATTGAAAATATATTTTATAAAAAATAATTTCATTTTGCACTCATTTTAGAGAGAATGAAATAAGTAATTTGAGCAGATTTTGTGAATTATAGTTTTGATATTAATTTCTGATTACAGCCTACCAAATAATTGATTTTGAAAATTTAATTATTTTCAAAAGCATATTTGTTAACTTAAAAGCATCCAAAGGAGATCACCCCAAAAGCTTCCGGATATAAACAGAAAAGTCACATTTCAACATCATCAAAGCATTAACTACTGCATTACCAATGAGCCTATAATCATAACTAAAGAATACGTACACAATAATTAAATAAATAAATAAATAAATAATATTCAACAGAAAGGAATTACTTAGAAACAAAAGTTCAAAAAAACACAAATAAATATCAACCTGACTTCCAGTAAGAAATCAAGAATAAAACTCACCTTGGGAGTTCTACCCTTCGGAAGCGCAATCCCAGAAGCTCCAGCACCATTTCCATTCCAACCAGAAAGAAGATCATAAATCTCCTCATTATATATCTCCAAAACTGCAACTTGGACAACTAACGTAATTCCAAACCCCGCAACATCCACGCCACCATCCCTATCCCCTTCCCCAAGAATATCCTTAAGAGCCCGGTATACGATCCCCGACTCCCTTGTGCACCCAAACATGGTGTGGCTCTTCCCAACTCCCGTTGGTCCGTACATTATAATGGTGCACTTGGCACCAGAGCGCACCCCCTGTACCCTCGATTCCACGAACCTGTTATAGAAACCCTCGAGATCCTCATTCTCCGAGAGGGAGACACCATCAAGGCTGAAATCCCTGTAGCCCACGTCAGAGCGGACGCGCAGAGAGCAACCATCGTCGCAGAGTTCTAGGACGGAGGAGGATTTGTCCATGCGATCGGGAAGGTCGCGGATCCGGCCGATAACTTCGACCGGGTGTTCTGTTGGGGTGACGGAGAGGGTTGAGAGCTGGATGAGGGTTGGTGCTGCCTTTGGGGTTGGGGAAATTGAGGCGGTGTTTTGCTCGAGGGCGTTTTGTGAGGTTTTGGTAGCTTGGGTTCAGGGATTTTTGGGAATGCGTCGGAGCCATTGGAGAGATGGATCAGAGATGTTAGTTTCCGTTCGGATGAGACGAGATTGTCGTTCTCGAAGTGAAGTAGGGGACGATGGAAGAGTCATAGCATAGCGTGAGAAAAAATTGTTAGTTTCCACGTTTTTTTTTTTTTTTTTTTGGAAAACGAAGTTCTCTGCCTCTCGGTTGGAAGAGCACAAGAAGGATGAAGTAGTGAAAAAACTGAATGTTATTATAAATTAATTTTAATTATATTTAACTTGAATAAAATTAAATATTATTATAATTTAATTATAATTTAATAAATATAACTATGTTTATTAAAATTAATAGGTAACTAATTCACGATAAATTAAAAAAAATAAAATAATGATTAAATTTTAGTTTATTTAGCAAAAAAATAATTAATGATTAAGTTATTTATTAAAAAAATAAATATTTAATAAATAAATATTAAACCATTACTTGATGATTAATTTATTTAATGTATATATATATATTAAATTTGGGTCATTATATTAATACAAAAAAATGTTATAATTATTTACATACAATTAATAAGATCTAATGTATAAAAAATACATTATTTTTATATACTCAAAAGCAGAAAATCAATTTTCTTGATATTTTTTTAGATAATTAAACAAAATTTAAATATTCAAAATATATTGTATTTACTTTTACACTATAGTTTTAAGTTTCATCTTTTTTCTTCTTGAACATAGATAATATTCAAATTTTATTTATTTATAACACTAATAATTAATATCTTAGAACATTTTCATCTATGTGTGTGACATAATTAAAACAAAAGGAAGTTGACAAAATAAAAAAAAAATGCAAGTTAGGATTTTGTTGTGAATCTTGATATTTGAGTGAATTTAGAAAATGATAATTATAAGATAATTTTGTAAATAGTTGAGTCGAGCTTAAGTTGATTAGTTTTAAGTAGCTTAACCTTAAACTCCACTCAAGATTACATATTGAGTTTGGAGAAATTATTTTTATTCTAATAGGTCTCTAATATATAAATCATAAAAGAAGTTTTTTCTTCAAAATAAATATATAGTAATTATTTTTTTAATTGGAAAATTTTTTTATAATTTATTTTATATATATATATATATATATTTAATTTAATACTTCAATTAAAAAATTCAAAGTTTAATATATATTTTAATATATATATATATATATATATATATATATATATATTTATATATTTATTTAATTTAATACTATAATATATATATATATATATATATATATATATATATATATATATTATAATAATCAAAGTTTAATTACATATAGACATAGAATGAATATGATTAATTTTCTAATTGCACTGACTAATTCCTATGCGTTAGTGATTAAAGACTAATGCTGATCAATCAGCTACAAGGTGCAATTGGTTAACCAAAAGTTACAATGATTTGTAGAACCTGCGTTTAATTGGTTAATTAGGCATTATACTACAAGTAGTTATCTTTAACATGCTCAAATCGATAAACTAAACACTAAACTGCTGCACAGCAATAAGCATTAATAAATGCTAATGTTGGGAGGTCATTGTCGAGCCCATAGCTCAGTGTTAGTGCATTTTTGACTGCAGATCAAGCGTCGACTGTATCAATAAGGTTTCCTTGTGAAAAAACAGCCACTTTGTTTTGCAGAAATAAGGCTGGCCAAAACTTTTTCTCCCCAAAAGGGACTTCATTCACCGGATACTCTCTTTAATTTAGGTAAACATCTATTAAACATGAAATTATAATCAAATATATGGTTTTAACATTTATGCCTATTTAAAAGTTTAGATATATTTTTCCTAAATGTGTATATATATATATATATATATATATATAAGAAAAAATTTTAATTGGTTAACCAACACTCTTAAATGGGAAAATGTTTATCCTCACATAAATATGTTTAAACCTAACAACCAATGTGAGAATGGAGAGCATATGACACTCAAACTATCCCAAGAGAGTAAGATCCGCATAGGTGACAATTCACGCATATTTTTTAAATTTAAAATTTAAATTCAATAATTAATTTTATTTATTCATCAACATTATTTTGAATGTTAAAAAATATATAAATATTATTATAGTTTTAACTCTTTAGCTTAAAAATGAAGTTCTTTATAATCATAAATTCATTGAATTTGAAATAATTCTCTTAAAAAAATCAATAGACTTATAAGTATCATGATTATGCTTACTAGAGAGATAGAAATTTTATGATGAGTTTGAGGTCGTGGTTGCAAAAGAAGTGTGTAAAAAACGCACGATATTGTCATTTGAAAACTATATTTTGATCGTATATTTTGAATATTAATTTAAAATTTTGAGATAAAAGTTGATTGATTTATAAATATATAAAAATTATGTATGTAAAAAAAATAAAAATAAAAAGAAATAATGATACACTTTCATAGTTCCATTTAATATAATGAAATTTAACTAAGTTTAAGAGATATTTTTATATTTTTCTCTGACTCATTTTGAAGTTATCTCTCAAATATATGAAAATTTTGAAGAAGTAAATCTAGATCTAAATACTTGAGAATCTTGTGAATTTGATTCGAGATAAAGCAAAGCTAGCTAGAATGATATAGACAATGATATCTCCAAAATTATTATGAAATCATCAATTAGGCAGAGCCATCATGAACTTATTAGGATCATCATAAATTTAGTAAATTTATTTTAAATTCATCAAAACCATCTTGAACTTATCAGAATCATCATAAAATCATCTGAACATTTTTCATAATCTAGTAAAATCTTGGACATTGTCACCCTTGATTTTCTCTTGCTCTTTCTTTCTAATATTTATTTTTCTTTTGATTGTGTTTGTATAGTTCTAATTTTATCCATAAATAATTTTGAATACAATGCTAATCACTATTATCATCTAATCATTTTTTTAACATATCTATTATTTTCGATTGCTCTCATTAGAAGTAATTGACACAACACATCTATTGCCCTAAAAGCTCTATAAGTTTTTTTTAAGTATTTCCTATAATGTGCATAATTTTATGCAATACTAAAATTTAAAAAAAAAAAATCACTCTGCCTTCATAAATATTTTAGCATCAATACAACTAAAAATTTAAGTTAATCAACAACTATAAAACAAGGCATTAATATTTTAATTTATGGAGGATTTACATTTCTATCACATAAATCTCATATATTTACTGCATTTAAAATATAATTATTGATATTTAATTCTACAACATTTCAACTTCACAATCACAAAAAATTATATACATGAAAATATATATATATTATTTTAAAAGGTAATATGATAGAATTTCTGATATGATATTTAAGATTTTGTTGCTATATAACTAAATATTAAAATTTAGGTATGTATATTAAAATATTGAATGATTCGAATTGAGCTAAGAAATGTTTAATTACTATGAAATTAAACAATCAATTCATAATTAATTTGTAATATTCCATAAACAAACATCAAATATGTAATTTTAAGTGAAAGACTTTGGATGATAATAAACAAAATCAACTTTTAAGATAAGTTTTTAAAAAAAATAATAAAATTTAATTATTTAAATTTAGTTTGAAATGAGTGTAATAATGAATAAACAAAATTAATCTAATAATAAATTGAAAGTTATTAAATCAATAAACAAAGTAGTTGCCTCAGAAACGATGATGCAAAATTTTTTTAGTGAAAATTTAATAATATATATATATATATATATATATATATATATATATATCCGTTTTCGGTTTGCCCAAGATCCACACGCGACAGCATCCTCCCTCTCTGTTCTTCCCTCAAACCGAAAAGGCAAAACCCTTTCCTTCTTGTCCTTCCTTCTTCTTCCTTCTCCCATTTCCTTCTTCTATTTCCTTCCTCCCTCTTAAACCTTCCTTCTTTCTTTTCTTTTTCTTCTTTAATCCAAAATTTTTTTCTATTTCCTTCCCAAAACTGAAAATCCTCATTACTTTACTATTTTTTTCTTACCTTACCAATCTGAACTTCATTTATTTTTCGCATTTTACCAAAATTGAAAATCCACTTTCAAATTCTCTCATTTTTCTCAATCCAAATTCGCAAATCCAATTTTCTACTTGTTTTTCCTGATCTCGCCATTAACTGGAAGAACACCCATGGTTCTTCTTTCGGGTTTCCTCCGTTCCTTTAATCTTCTTCTTAGTCGCCTCCTTGATCACCTTTTCCACCACTTTTTACTGAAAAGAACACAATAGGCGGTTCTTCTTGACAGATCATCTCTCATTTTCGTCCCCTTCCGACCTTCTCGCACATAGGAGAAACCATGAGTGGGTTCTTCATTGCCTAATCTCATTTTTTATCATTCAATAACAGAAAATGAAATGTAAATACTGTGGGATGCGAATGCTAGATATGCGCGCTGATTTGAGGTGATTAAAAAGATTGCGTCGCGAAGACCGCTTCACTACGCTTCATGCGAGCAGAGCCAAAATCTATTATGTCGCTCCCCTAAACGAATGTCAAATTATCTAATTTCTAGATTTAGAAAAAAAAATGAAATGAATACATGCATCATTTCTTTCTATAGGTTTCAAGATCCCGCTCCATTGACGGGTGAAGACGGCATGTGTCAAGAACACCATCATGAGATCGCATCAGAAAGCCAAAACACTACCGAACTATGTGGATGATCTGAGAGGTCAGAAGTTTTAGACTTAGAAAATAAAAATGAAAAAAGAGACAATCAAAGAGTCTAAATGGAATTAAATAAAGGCTTAAATCAAAATTTTGAGCATAATAAATGTGAAGTTACAAATGTATAAAAGAAATACAAGGCTTATAGTCTAATAATTTGCTTAAAAATACAATCATACAACTTATCAATGAGCATGTTTCATAACCTTTCTAATGAATGAACAGGTTATAACATGTGTTTGAGCAATAAAGTAGTTAAGTAAAATACACCGAAATGTAAAAGTGTTAGCTTTCAAATGATGATGGAATATATATTAGATTTCAAATAAGATTATGTAATTCAATAGCTCATTAAGAGAAAGAATCACTGATATGTATAAACACACCTCTTTAAAAATAACTTAAATAGAGTTCATCATCAATGCATGAATTGAAAGATATAAAAAAGGAGAAGTTTAAAAAAATCGATAATGAAGTTGAAAGTTCAAAACAAGCATGCAATGAACTTTAAAGAAACATGATCAATATTTGTCAAGTTTTATAGTTCATCTGTCAAACTTACAAGCTTTTAAATGTAATAATGTATGTTTTCTTATATATGAGATATATATCTATATATATATATATAATATATATATATCTAGATATTTTAAAATTCATATAGCATTTTAAAAGAAACTAATTTTTATGCATAGCTAAGGCAATCACTTTCTTGATTTAGATATCTTGAAATACATGTAAGAGCTTGAACAAGAGAATGAAAAGATATGCTTTTGAAGTAATTATATGCCTTGTCCAAGTGCTTAGTTAGAGCTTTCAATGAATGAATTGGATACTTGCAAGATATCTTTATATTCAATTCATCAAATGACCGATTCACAACACATCGGAAAATTAATTAAAACATTCTTAAAAAAACTCTCATGGTCCTCAACACTATGTTTGAATGTTTAGATTCAAGTGAAGAGAATGATGAGGTTGCTTTCGCTTAAATTTTAGATTGAGTCGACAACAAAATCAAAAAAAATCTATTATAAGAATTTCAACTTAGTAAAATATATGAGAAACTACAAAGTGGGTGATAGAGATATAATCTTCTATTAGTAATTAAAGATAGATCTAACTTTAAACATATTCAAATTAATCAATTTTTAAGTCAAATCCAACTTAAATTAAATATCAATCTAAAAAAATTACTTAAATATTATGTCATTAAAAGCTTAAAGAAAACTCAATCTTTCCACCTTCTACAATTTTATCGAGGTGACAAACTATGAAAACTCTAAATCAGGAGTCAATATCAAATAAAGTGTTATACTATGTTCACTTAATCAATCTTCTTACTAAGAAGTGAGCAGTGGGTCCTCCGATCGCATGGCCAATGGCTCCATAGATAAAATAGATGACCGAGTTGGGTGGCCAAGAAATTCCATTATATTATTTATCACAAGTTGTATGCTCAAATGGTTTTACCCTTTGAGTTATGAATCATGGGTATACTTGATAGATAAATAACCCTTTATCTAAGATATACTTAAGACTATCTTCAAACATCACCCCGTTCTAAGGATTTTGGATGACATAACCCATGTGTTGTTGATATCCTTCTACGATTGGTTGACTACCTTGACAAAGTAGAGACTATAATGAGGTGGATGAAACCAGAGATCTAATGACACGCCATCATTAACCATTTTGGTTTAAAAATGATGAATTTCATAATTTTATGTCAAAATGGGTTTAAATAATTGGATCAAACCATGGATTTGACAAGTTCATACCATTTAAAATATTTTGGTGGCTGATTTGGATTAGTTTTAAATTTGGCTCATAGATTTTATTTAGTTTAGTCAAGTCATATTTTGAGGTAGGGTATGTTTAGAAGGTTAAATAATCAAAGTGGATTTGATTTATTTTCAATCAATTTGGGTTAAGTTTATTGGCTCAACATGACCATTTAGTCATGTGGTATAAATTCAATTTGTGTCTATTATGAATTTGAAGCTTTGGTCAAGTTCCAGATTTGGAATGGACTTGACCCATTGGTTTGGATCAATTTTTAGATGAAAAGTTTTGACACATTTTGATCTTTAGGTCAAAATGTGAATTTGGGTCAAGTAAAATTGGCTGTTAGGCTCAAATATTATTTGGGTTCAAACATAGATCATGAGTGAACTTAGATTAATGGTTTTAATCAATTTGATATAATGAAATTTTGGCTGTTAAGTTTTATTTTAAATTAAGTGAATGTTTGATTGGTTTGATATATGATTGATATATGGTGATTGTGATCATGATAAGACAAATAAGAGTTTTGAACCAATTTTAAGTTATAATTAGAATTTATTTAAAGAGTAATTTAGATATTTATTTAGTTATTTTTTTATAGTTTGATTGTTTTGATTTATATATATTTCATTTATATATGTGAATATAAATGAGAATATAAATTGATCATGAGAAAATTTCAATGATTTGAAGTAGTTTAGTCATGATTTGGGCTAAGTCCATTAAGAAGGATTTAGAGAAAATTTTAAATTGGAGTTTGAATTTTGAATTTGGTTTGATTTGATTTAAATTTATATTTTATTTATATATGTGAATATAAATGATATAAATTAATGATGAGAAAATCCCATAAATTTGAGATGGTTTGATCAAGATTTAGTAAAATTTAATTATTTGATGGAAAATTAATGACTTAAGGAGATTTTAAATTAAGAATTTTAATTTTGATTTGATTTGATTAATTTATATTCATATTTCATTTATATATGTGAATATAAATGAGAATATAAATGAGTTTTGAGAAAATCCTATAGTTTGATCAAGATTTAGGCTAAGTCCATTAATGAAAATTAAGGATTTAAGAAATTTTAAATTAAAGATTTAATTTGAATTTGATTTATTTATATATATATATATATATATTTATTTATATATATGAATATAAAATGAGAATATAAATGAGTTTTGAGAAAACCCATGAATTGATTTGATAATGATTTAGAAAGTCCATTAAGAATTAAGGAATTTTAGAAATTTCATGAATTTATTTGAAATTTTGAGTTTAGTTTGATTGGTTTGAATTTATTTTTCATTTATATATGAAATATAAATGAGAATATAAATGAATTATGAGAAATCTCAAAGATTTTAATATGTTTGAATCATGATTTTGGTCTCTAAGAAAGGACAAAAGACTTAAGATTTGAACTTAGAATTTTGATGAATTTTGATCATGTTAATCATAAATTTCAATCATGAATTTCAATCATATGAAATTGATTTGAGTTTGGATAAAATCAAAAAATTGATTTGGTGTTTAACTTTGGAGAGAAGAATGGTTTAAATGGTGTGGAAGTTTTCTAACAATGAAATTTATGCTAATTCTTCTAAGTTTTCTGGTTTTGAGTGTCCACCTAATCACTATGTATCTTAAGTAAGGATCTTAGAAAGAGGAATCTTTTGAGGTGTTGAGACTCATTCTAAAATGAGGTCAACAATCTATTATGATAAAATGATTGTCCAAAAAATAAAAAATAAAATAAAATAAAATTTTAATTTCATTTAGGTCATTTGAAGCAATTTACATGATCTAGTCTCTTTATTGAGATTCTCTCTTCTAAATAAACAACAATCTAACTATCTTGTAAACATAAAACTTGCCTACATGTATGTTTAAAATCAAGGTGTTATTGACCATACAGATAAGTCCAAGATGTAATATTTTGTCCTTTCTATGATGAAACTAATTACATTTTTACCTTAGTTTAGGTTGTACTTTCCATCATAAGCTATTTATTCTAAGATTTTTTTTTTTCTTTATGTCATAAGAATTTTTTAAGCATTTTAATATTATGTTAAGAAATCTTAAGTCAAATTTCTAATGAAAATATAGAAACAAACAAATCAATTTTGTAAAGAACTATATATTAGTTTGATGCTTAAGTTTCTACATGATGTTTACTTATTTTATTTGTTTTTATAATAATATCATTTGATCAATATTAATCTTCAAACATAAAACAATATTGATATTTTTATGATTGTGAGACAAATATCATTTGTTTAAGAGTTTTTTTATAATTGATTTTTGGGATATAAATTAACTATTGCTCTTTATGAGAAACTTGACAAATTTAAAATAAATCTATTTATTTTTCATTTGTAAGAGAATTTTTTATATATATGAAAACCCATCATTAATTTATGGATGAAACCATTAAAGCAAAATTCATCTTTGATACATTATTTATCACAATCATCTTAAAAGACATTACATCCTAAATATGAATTTCTATAGGTTGTCTTTCTTTTCTCACACATTTGAAAGGAGACTTCTATAGATTTTTTTTTAAACAGAAATATCCTTTCAATATTGTTTTATTTACTCAAAATATATATTTTTATTAATTTTAATTTGTTTTTCTTGTTCATATTGACTCCCTTTCACGTTGTTATTATTTTTGGCCATCAACCGACTTTAGTACTCTCTTGTGTTTATGTTATTGTTTTTTTTATAAGATTTTATTGTGTTGTTGACTATTAATATGTTTTGAGATTTCTTCATGTGATAATAATATTATTTTAAGTCAATAAGGCATTTTTTTTATTTGGATATTTTTTTATATATTGGTTTAAAACCATTGAGCTTAATGTTTGTTATAATGAGC
This sequence comes from Cymbidium sinense, assembly GCA_021442155.1. NCBI lineage: Eukaryota > Viridiplantae > Streptophyta > Magnoliopsida > Asparagales > Orchidaceae > Cymbidium > Cymbidium sinense. Next base: position 17,156 of record JAKCPB010000382.1, read on the forward strand.
ATCAAATTTAATTTAGTTGATCATGATTTTGAATTTAGCTCAATGTGTGTTTTTAATATATATTTATATGTTATAAAGGAGATATCTATGAATTAATAAAGAATTAATCTAGTTGTAATTGAAATTTTGGGGCTTATTAAAAATTTAAATCTCTTAAAAGTTCAAGTGATGTTTTTTTTTTGGTTAAAGAAGAGAATATGGTTTTAGGTTTTAAGTAATGCAAATGCAAAATCTCTTAAAGAATAATGTAAAATTTCAAAATGCTCATTTTTTTAATGAATTTAGAATTTTACAAAATAATTCAAAATATTATATTAATAATGTGTATGAAACTTTGACCATATTATGTGTTCCAAACTTTTGTTGTATCACATATTGAATTGATTCTACTAAAACATCTAAATCAGAGAAATAATTTATTATGAAATTTTGATATAACTAATATGAGTTAGAAATTTGGAATATTATTGAGTTAAGGCCTTTGACAATTGAAGCTATTTGTTAAGATTAATTGTTTTATACAATTATAACTTGTTATCTTTTGTTAATTGATTTTATTTTGCCACCCATAAGACATAAACATCATTAATAATAAAAAAATGTTGGGAAATCGATAAAAAAACTTTGATGCTTGTTTTGATATTAAATGCTCTTTATTATAATAATATAAAATAATCAATATTTTATGAGATCTTTATTTGATAAATGAGTTGTATTAATTAAAAGAATAAAAAAATAGTATTGCATATATTAAATATTTTAAAACAAAATTTAATTATTAATAAATAAAAATGAACTAAGTGAAAATTTTATCAAAGTAATAAGTTAATTAAAACAGTAGAGAGAGAAAAAAGAGGCAAAATTATCTATTAAATACGAATTAAATTTTATTGAATATTTACAAAATTATAATTTTAATATTAAAACATTCATATGGATTTATTTTCTGTAATATCAAAATCAAAAAAAAATAATTTTATATAATAATTTTGAAGAATATAACCCAGGAACCATATATTGATGAAAATGGACTATTTGGCGACAATAATATCAAGAGCTGCACTTCATGCTATATCAAATACAAAAAATTTCCAATCATGATATTTTCATTCTTCTGTTCAATCATCTTCAATTTTTATTCTCTTTTGCAGGCATTAACCATTCAAGAAACAAAGTTGGTTTACCATGTGGCATAGAGGAAAATCATGGAGATGTTGAAAGTATAAACCACATATTCTGTGTTAGCATTATCCTCATCCTAGAAGCAGATATCAGCCAATTTACATGGGTGAGGAAAAAAGCCTTAAAGTTTACAATCTTTCTGCAGACTCTCGGGAGATAGTTTCAACGAACTGAGGAAGAAAGTGATGCCAAGAGCACATCACTCAGGAGGGAATTTAGTTCAAAATTGAATGGATAAAAGCTGAGTTGGGAATTGGAACCAATGCTATAAAGGAAGCAACTAAGAGTGCTGTTTTCTCTGAAAATAGTTTAAATTCTTCTCCAAGTTTGATATTACAGCAGTCTGATTATCTCAATATGCTGTATATGCTTTCACCTGACTTAGACCTCGGTGAATTTATGTTAGACTACTGCAACATTTATATTGAAAGAAAACATTTTGAATTTGAAAATAAGACTGGTCTGCATCTTCACCTGAAGGATTGATCCAGAAAAGAGTGAACATGACATTCTTGACTATTCTTCAGAAGGCTTGTTGATTTAACTGAGGCCTTTCAAAGAGAGAACTCTAACAACTCAAGGAAAACAACCAAAAGGCATCGTCATTAGAGACGCTGAATTCAAACAAGCAGCTATTCCTCAAGCTTCTTTAAGATCCGAATTCACCTGTCCGAAAGCATATCCAGGAACTTCAGAATGTTCTAGTAAATCTTTTATACCCATCCAAAATCAAGTGTTAGAACTCCTGGATCAAAGAAGTTCAGAAACAAAGCAGTTCTTACTTATTTGAGGATTCGAAGCTTTTGTTTGATGAATTGGAAAACTCTACATGCTGTTTATCGATGATCCAAAGCTTCTCTTTGATTCCATTGATGATGTGCTTACTGAAATGAAGAAGAGACATTTCATTGGGTGTCTTTATCAAACCAACCATTGGTCAGTAAACCAATATTTCATCAAGGAAGCATGCAGAAGGATGAACTGGGATTTGATGAGTTCATTGAGACTGTCGAAAAAGATTTGGATGGTTCAACTTTTGATCTTCAGTTTAAGCAAAGTAGTATGAGATTAAATGATTTTAGATTTTTTTTAAAATTTTAAACAGCATTCTTGGATTAAATTTGGGAATTCAATCTGATCATGAATGCAATAAAGAGAGAAAAGCAATAATTTTTAACAATTATGAATGTTATTACACTGGGATGATGGCTCAACAAGTGTTTATAGTATTGACAAAATCACTCTAATGATAACAAACAAAAGCTAGTTCTAAACTCGACCAATCAGACAAAACTATAGAAATTTGATACATTTGCTAAGCGTGAGTTGTCACAAGAAGAATAGTTTTCACTTTATTATACATGGATGGATCATCTCATTTATGAATTGGCTAATACAGTGACATCGACTCTTCTTTAAATCGTATATAAATTTATTTTGTCATAAAATTTCGTTTACACCATAATGGTAAAGAAATTTAAAAAAAAGAAAAATTTCTAGTGCTTGAAATTTCAAAAGTAACTTGACAAGAGAAGAACAAAAAAAAGAAGCGAACATTCAAATGTTTTCCTTTAAAAAATGTAAGAACAATTCAGCTAAACAAATTTAGTTAAGTACTGTTGTTACATTATGAGGTAAAAACTGCAAAAGAATGTTTGTCTTATTAGCAATAAAAGAATATATTTTTGTAGATTTAGGCATGGTAATGAAAAATAAATCAATAAGGCGGCATTTAGATTTAACTTATTTTAAGTACGGGCTTGAGCAAATAAAATTGAAAAAAATCTTTGAAGAGTATTTTATTATATGATAAATATAAAGCATGAAATGGAATCATCATCAATTTTTGGATGGGCATATTTATATATTAGGATAAAATAAATGGCAAAAAAAATTTTAGCTGCAAAAATGACTAATTTGATAATTTATAGAAATTATCAAGTTCATAATGGCAATTACCAGTGAACTATGTAATCAAACATTTTCTATATAAGAATTATATATATATTTATAAATATTAAATTTAAGGTATTAGATGTGTAAATACATAAGCTAAGTATATAAATTTGCCTATAATTTATTTATTTTTAAGTAATAATTATAAAAATATTATAAACATTGACAATTTTCTATAGATATTCTCTATTAACCTAAGATACATGCTTCGAACCATATTATTATTGTTATTAAAATCTTGTCATAATGCATTGTTATTATCGCTAATTTTTTTTAAAAGCATAATCGTAGTTGAGCAGAATTTTAACAATAAAAACATAATTCCAAAAATTTTCTAAAAATTATTAAAGTCTTAAAATGCATGAAGAGTTCAATATTTTTATTTACAAAATGAAAAATTATGTTCTATTTTATAATATTTTAAAACTAATAATAAAAACACAAATCTATAAGAATTTTATACAAAAAGGGATTTTTCTATGAGAAATCACATTATTTTTTGTGTTATTATCATAATTTAAAATATTCTATAGATATGATAATAACTTATTTTAATTCAAAAACAATGACAATAAACCTTAAAGATGCCATACAAGTTCATAGTACATTAACATAACTAAGAAAATCAAGTATCATCAATCAACAAACATTGCAACTCTATTTCACTAAATAATACACCCGGATGTACATGTAAAAGCAGCTTAGTAGAAGATAATGATGCATATTACAAAGTTCCACTAGATATCGGCAAGTATTTTTGACATCATTCCTTTAATCTGAAAGAAAGAAAAATAAAATAAACTAAATAAGAAAACTTCCTATATTTTGAATTAGCCATTAAAATGAAAATGTTACCTGCTTAGAAGAAAGACCCAATTCTTTAAGATCATCAATGATTAATAAGAGATACAAACATAGTTTATAGATTAAAGAAGTTTTATGTTAAGGTAAAGATTTTTTTTATTATAACTAGTGTTAACTTACTTCCTTAAAAGGTTTTGGAGTCTCTTCAGAAGTTCAATTATGTAGGTTGCTCTCTTCTCACCAATTCCCTACAAGAAAAAATCATTTTTAATAAATAAGCCATACCAATATACACATTAATACATCAAATTATAAATAAAGTTTTTGGGCCAACCTTCAATTGCTTGAGCTCCTCCCTAGGAATAAAGAGTTCAAAGACAAACATGAAATCATTAGTTTCTTTTAAATTGATAAATAAAATAAAAAGATGAGCACTTAATTTTGTCAACTTCAACCAAAAGCTAAATGATAAAAATCATATTGCACATTTAGTTAAGAGTAGCACTCAAGTAAAAGACACTATAATATGACATAAGCATTGCCTATATATTATACTTAAGATGGGTCATACATATGGTATTGTCAATGAACAAAATAATTGGTATAAATAAAAATAAAGCATGCCTCATCCTTAAACCCTAGTATAAATTAATATTCTTCAACTAAAGCAAGTTTTTTGCATGCCCATACATGCCTTTCTACTTTTATGATATCTTCTTAAGTCAAAATCATTAGTTCTCTTATGTGTGTATGTTTGCATTCTTTCTTTCTTTTTATTTTACTAGAGTCAAAAGTTTTTTTTTTAACATTGTGGGATCCAAAAATTCATGTCCGACCTCTCAATTAAATGTAGTGTGAGTTTGGTTGATTTGGATGGATTGGATGATAAATTTTAAAACCGATTGATTTTGGATTCTAAATATATTGAACCAAACCAACCAAATAAAATGAAAACCAAACAAACCGAATAATAATTTGATTATTTGGTTTTGGATAAACCGAAGTTATTACATTTAAAATTATTTGCATAATTTTTTATTGTATAATGAACAAGTTATAAGCAAAATAATATAAATATAATCAAAATACAATTAATTACTTCATGCGATAAAAAATATTTAAAACTAATTTTTACTTACCTGAACGATGTTTTGAATTTAGAAGTTGATGGAACTATATTACCATAGTATGAGATCAAAATATTTTGAAAAATTAGATAATGGTCTTCTAAAAAAGATCTACTAAGTATTCAAAAATAAATAAAATAAGATAAATATTATACATAAATTATATACTATTTATTTGGATCCAAAATTTTATTTAACAAACCGATCCAAAAACCAAAAACCAAAGTTTTCATTAATTAAAACCAAAATCCAAATTACTAAGTTCAAAACCGAACCAAATTACTTAAAAACTTTGGTTCAGTTTGGTTTTTTTGTTAAAACTAAATAATGCACACCCCTAATTAAATGAGTTTAGATTATTGTCGAATAAATTTTCAAAAGATGAAATAGTAGATAAGCCATTATCCAGATTTCATTCATGAGAACTAATTGTTAAGTTTCTTATAAGCAAATACCCATAATAATTATATTATATGCTAGATCGATTGAGACTAATTGTTGTTGACCTATATGGTCAAGACCCGTCCACAAGTCAACGACGACTTATGGCTATCAAAAATCGAGCTCAAAATGCAGCATCGAAAATAATAAACGACATCCGATCGAGAACTTCGCGTCCGTTGAACGAAACTAGTCAAAATTTAAATATTGCATAATCTAAAGCACCGTCGGCGATCGAGCTATTAAATGACACGCGATATCGAAAGCGAGTCCAACATTTAAGAATTGATCGCGTCGAAATCGAGCAAACATCAAAATATCAAAAATTAATTCACGACGAACAAATGTCGAATGATTTGAAGAGACAATACACAAAGAAGACATCGGACGTCGCCAAAAAAAACTATGTAAACAATGAACAAATACGTTTAAAAAATAAATAAAAATTTAGTTACCGCTTCTTTGCTTCAAATCGCTTGTCTGTCGCTTCATATTCTCGAGCACATGTCAACAAGTATAAGCCTTCCTCTACTGTGATGAGACATCGGGATAATCGCCAAAATCAAAAAATTCAAAAAAATTCAGGATATTCAGAACTTAAAGAGAAAAAAATGAATGACCACATAATGGCCGAGAACTTCTTTCATTCAACAAAGTGTTCTTAACAATCTATCTTTCAACTTTGCAACTTCTTTTGATATTTTTCCAAATTTCAGATATATAGGTTGCATTCTTTTGCCTTTCTTCCCATCATTTCCAATCTTGCTATAAAGCGAATAGCAGTAACTTGAACAGATTATTCTTGCTAGTAGAAAATATCGATATTATGATTCTTTAACCAATATGATTTACCTTCTTTAAAAAAAGTCTAATACAAAATAATCATCACTATATATATATATATATATATATATATATATAAAACTAAAATAATAATAATATTAAACTAAATTGACATACCCAAAAGTCAAAGACCTGACTACATGAAATTGATAGCAATCGAGAAGTTTTTTTAACTAATCAAATCAATATCAACAAATATACACTTGTGAAAAGGTATTGATAAATAACAATTGTGGTAAAATCACCAAGATTTTGTAAAAATAAGAGAAAGTAGAATTAAGAAGAAAGGCCGAATCAAAGAAGTTAACAATAAAATAAGTAAAAATTAAGCATATCTGTAAGTTCGTGAGAAGTTATCAAAATAAACTTTTTAAATTTCATTATCGAATAAAAATTTAAGACAAATAAAAATTTAATCTTCATTCTAAAATTCTCAAAGATAACACTTTCTAAATTATCAACCTTCTCTTAAATTATGATCTTATTTAGTTGTATTGTACAATATTGGAAGATGTATGAAATATCGAGGTTTTCTATATCCATATACATTAAATGTTTACAAAAAAATTGTAATTGAATGAAGGATAATCTTAGAATAGTACAAAGTATTTAAAGAAAAAAGTAATGTTCACTACTGTCCATTTGAAGACCACAATTGAGTTTCCAAAATTACCACAAATAAACACATATAAGAAAAGATTACAAAAAGAAGCTGATGTGTTCTAGGAGAAATTTATGTAAAAAAAAAAAAAATTTTAAGAAAATGATGAAAGCTAGAATTTGAAAGATAGTTTTAAATTCATGAAAAAATAAACATATAGTTTTCTAGTATTTCATAATAACAAAAATAAATTCTACAAATTAATCTATTTTAGTTGAGAATAATATTGTATAAAAAATAAATATATATACATTGTTAAATGTTTATAAAAACTATGAAGGATAATCTAAATTTTACAAAAGTATTTAAAAAGAAAAATAATTTCTCAATTAAATTATTTTATAATAGTTTTTTAAATTACCACAAAAATATAAGGACATGTTTTCTATATCCATATATTGTTAAATGTTTACAAAAGTTGTATTGAATGAAGGATAATCTTAGAAATAGCTACAAAGTATTTAAAGAAAAGTAATGTTCACTAGACCATTTGAAATTACAAATCAGTTTTTAAATTACCACAAAAAATTTAGAGAGCAAAACATCCTAAAAGAAGCTCATGTATGTTTCTGGAGAATTTTACCGTATAAAAAAAATTTTGAAGGAAATGATAAGCATAATATTGAAAGATATTATTGAAATTCTTCTTTAAAACAAAAAATAAATTTCTTAATAAAGACAAAAAAAAAAATTCTACAGATCTTATTTTATTGTATTGCAATAAATTATTAAAAAATAAATATGTTTTACATATATCATTATGTTTACAAAAAAACTTGAGGATCGATAATCTGAAAATACATTAGTTGGAAAAAATGTCATAAGAATCTCAAAATCAAACGGACAAAAAAACTGGAGCAAAATATGATAACAGTTTTCAGCTGATTTAGGATAAGAACTTTTCGGTGACTAAAATAAGCTAAATTGCAACTTGGATTACTAGTTTCAGCTAGAAGGTGTCATTAGCTTGCCTACAACTAGCAATTCTCAACCAAATTTTAAAAGAAAAAAAACAAAAGACACTAAATGAAAATGCACAGAAATTTTCTCTGAAATCCTCCTGCCGTATAGAAAATAAGTGCTGTCGGAAGGGCTGTTGTGGCTATGTAGATTGAAAACATATTTTATAAAAATAATTTCATTTTGCACTCATTTTAGAGAATGAGAGAGTAATTTGAGGAGATTTTGTGAACCATAGTTTTGATGTTAATTTCTGACTACAGCCTACCGAATAATTGGTTTTGAAAATTTAATTATTTTCAAAAGCATATTTGTTAACTTAAAAGCAACCAAAGGAGACCAAAAACCAAAAGCTTCCGGATATAAACAGAAAAGTCACACTTCAACATCATCAAAGCATTAACTACTGCATTACCAATGAGCCTATAGTCATAACTAAAGAATACATACACAATAATGAAATAAATAAATAAATAAATAATATTCAACTGAAAGGAATTACTTAGAAACAAAAGTTCAAAGAAACACAAATAAATATCAACCTGACTTCCAGTAAGAAATCAAGAATAAAACTCACCTTGGGAGTTCTACCCTTCGGAAGTGCAATCCCAGAAGCTCCAACACCATTTCCATTCCAACCAGAAAGAAGATCATAAATCTCCTCATTATATATCTCCAAAACTGCAACTTGGACAACTAATGTAATTCCAAACCCTGCAACATCCACGCTACCATCCCTATCCCCTTCCCCAAGAATATCCTTAAGAGCCCGGTATACGATCCCCGACTCCCTTGTGCACCCAAACATGGTGTGGCTCTTCCCAACTCCCGTTGGTCCGTACATTATAATGGTGCACTTGGCACCAGAGCGCACCCCCTGTACCCTCGATTCCACGAACCTCTTATAGAAACCCTCTAGATCCTCGTTCTCCGAGAGGGAGACACCATCAAGGCTGAAATCCCTGTAGCCCACGTCAGAGCGTGCACGCAGAGAGCAACCATCGCAGAGTTCTAGGACGGAGGAGGAAGATGACGAGGATTTGTCCATGCGATCGGAAGGATCCGGCCGATAACTTCGACCGGGTGTTCTGTTGGGGTAACGGAGAGAGGGTTGAGGGCTGGATGAGGGTTGGTGCTGCCTTTTGGGTTGGGGAAATTGAGGCGGTGTTTAGCTTGAGGGCGTTTTGTGAGGGTTTGGTAGCTTGGGTTCAGGGATTTTCGGGAAGGCGTCGGAGCCATTGGAGAGATGGATCAGAGATGTTTGTTTGAAGAGGTGCCTATGTAGCCGGCTAAGGTAGGGTCGGTGAGGGGGCGTTGCCTACGAGTCACGATCCTGCAAGTGGAGCCGTCGATGAAGACGACGAAGGAGTTGCCGAGGGCAGCGGAGGCGAAGCTAGCAATGCTTCACGATCCTCGCAACTTTGAAGCGAACCTTAGCCTTCACGAATGAAAGGGTGCCAACTGTCAGGTCACACAAAAAAAAAAACAAACGTTTTATTGTGTTTTCTTATTTGATCATTGGTTGTTTTGTTTGGCTGATTTATTAGCGTGTTTTATATATCCTAAAGAAATAATATATGAAATATTTTAATTTTTAGTGTCAAAATTTTTTTTCTAAATAAAATACTCATAACAAATTATTGACTCTAGGAGTGTGTATTCAAATTGAAAAATCAAATGGAACTAATATTATTTAATTAATTTGGTCTCTGATCTCTGTAACAGTATCGAAGGCGATCGATCGCTTGGCAAGGTCTTCGATCAAGTAGAATATATAATGCAACACCTCGATCCCATCGAGCTGGAGCTCCGCATCCACATAAAGATGTGCTCTAACGTCCCGACAAAATAGACCCAAGCGTAACCAAAAGCGCTAGGGTAGTCTAGAGAAAAGTTTGGATAGAAGTAGGGAGGTCAATGGAAACAGAGATGGAAGGGTTGAAGGAGACGTGGACGCGGTCGGTGCTGATGCGAGCGACACGGAGATGGGGATCGAAAGGCCAGAGGTGAAAGAGGGAGACACCGATCAAGGATAAGGCGGCAGCGGCAGAGAGAAGTGAACCAACTATAGTTGACTCTACTCTTTAAATACAAAATCATTCATTGAACTATTTTTTTGGGCATATTAGAATATTTCCATAGCCTTGTTTAATATAAAAATTTGAATAAATCATAGATTAATTTTAAAAGATCCTATGATAAATTTATTAAATTTAAAAGGTCTTACAATATCTTGTGGGATATTATTATAATTTTAACTGTTTAGCTTAAAAATGAAGTTATTTATAATCATAAATTCATTGAATTTGAAATAATTCTCTTAAAAAAATCAATAGACCTATAAGTATCATGGTTATGCTTACTAGAGATAGAAATTTTGTGATGAGTTTAAAATCTATCACAGAAATCTCATATATTTACTGTATTTAAAATATAATTCTTGATATTTAGTTTTACAACATTTCAACTTCACAATCACATAAAAATTATATACATGAAAATATATATTTTATTTTTGAAAAGTTAATATGATAGAATTTCTGATATGATATTTAAGATTTTGTTGCTATATAATGAAATATTAAAATTTAGGTATATATATTAAAATATTGAATTATTGAAATTCGAGCAAAGAAATGTTTAATTACTATGAAATTAAATAATCGAATTCATAATTAATTTGTAATATTCCATAAACAAACATCAAACATGTAATTTTTAAGTAAAAGACTTTGGATGATAATAAACAAAAACCAACTTTTAAGATAAGTTTTTTTTAAAAAAAATTAATTATTTAAATTTAGTTTGAAATGAATGTAATAATAAATAAACAAAATTAATCTAATAATAAATTGAAAGTTATTAAATCAAGAAACAAAGTAGTTGCCTCGGAAACCATGATATATATATATATATCCGTTTTCGGTTTTCACTCCAAGATCCGCACGCCACAGCATCCTCCCTCTCAAGCAAACCGAAAAAGGCAAAAACTCTTTCCTTATTGTCCTTCCTTCTTCTTCCTTCTCTCTATTTCCTTCTCCCTCTTACAAAACTGAAAATGATCCTTCCCTTTCTTCTTCCTCCTTTCTTTTTCTTTCTTCTTTTTCTTGCTTCTTCATCATTTTCCAATCTGAAAATTACTTTTCCTATTTCCTTCCCCTCTCCAAATCTGAAAATCTTTTTCCCTCGCTCTTACATATCTGAATTTCTTTTCCTTACCTTACCCCAATCTGAAATTCATTTATTTTTTCTGCATTTTTACCAAAATTGAAAATCCACTTTCAAATCTCTCATTTCAACTGAAATTTTTTTCCAATTTTCTTTTTTGGCTGATCTCCTTCAGACAACCGAGAAGAACACCATCATGAGGCGAGTTCTTCTTCGGTGCCGCTCTCCTTTATTACATTTCCACTTTTACATAACCTGAGAAGAACACCAAGCATGAGTTCTTCTTCGGTTTCAGCGCCGCCCTCCTCAAACATCTTTTCCATCTTTACGCAATTGAAGAACGACGGCTTCATAGGTGGATATCTCGTTTCCTACTTTGGCCCTTTCTTCATGAAAACCGGAAAAATCGAATTTGTGTTTTCTTCTACAAGATGTCAATCATTTCTACATCATCAGAACGAGAAAAAATGAATAACATGTGATGTGAATGTGGATATACATGTTTTCAGGTTTCTTTCTTTGTAGGTTGACGTTCTGCGTGTTTCATGAGAGCTGAGATTTAAAAGCATGTAGGACATGCCATACGCTTCGTGCATACCGAGAAAGCCAAAATGATGCAACTTAGACAATGTCAGCTAAATTATCTAATTTCTTACTAGAAAAAAAAATGAAATCAATACACAGCAATTTCTTTATGTTTCATAATCCGCTTAATGTTATGGCATGTTTGAGTGTGTATATAGAATAGTAAAGAAATGCTAATCTAGATCAAATGAGATTATGTTCAAAATACTCATTAAGCACGTGATATCATACATGGCTCTTTAAAGATAACTTAAATAGAGTTCATCATCACGATGCATGAATTGAAAGCATATAAAAGGAGAAGTTAAAAAAATCGATAATGAAGTTGAAAGTTCAAAGAACAAGCATGTAATGAACTTCAAAGATGCACATATTTGATTTGTAGTTTCATTCACTCGTGTCAAACTTGTACAAGCTTTTAAATGTAATAATGTGATACTTTCATACATTAAGAGATATATTCACATTTGAATAGTTGCATCAATGTATATATGAAAAGCTTAAATATACAATGTGACGTATATTTTAAGGCAAATATTCTTGCTTCAAACTAGATATTTTAAAATTCACATAGCATTTTAAAAGAAACTAATATTCGTACATATGCTAAGGCAATCACTTTCTTGATTTAGATATCTTGAAATACATGTAAGAGCTTGAACAAGAGAATGAGTTCTTAGATATGTTTTGAAGTAATTATATGCCTTGTCCAAGTGCTTCGTTAGAGCTTTCAATGAATGAATTAGATACTTGCAAGATATCTTTATATTCAATTCATCAAACGACATCGGATTCACAACACATCGTACAAGTGAACAGAAAGTGTTAATTAAAACATTCTCAAATAAACCGGCATGGTTTTTGACACTATGTTGAACGTTTAGATTCAAGTGTAAGGATGATGTGTGTGTTGCTTTTCAGTTTAATCTCAGGACTGAGTCTTGGTTAACAAAACCTAAAAATATATTATAAGAATTTCAACTTAGTAATATCTCGAAACTAATTCGTGATAATAAATCTAATCTTTAGCAATTAAACAGATCTAACTCTTAAACATATTCAAATTAATCAATTTTTTTAGCTCAAATCCAACTCAAATTAAATATCAATCTAAAAAAATTGCTTAAATATAATTTTATCATTAAAAGCTTAAATCAAAACTCAATCTTTCCACCTTCTGCAACTGTTTGTCGGAAGTGACAAACTAAGAAAACTCTAGCTCACAAAGGAGCCAATATCAAATAAAGTATTCTACTATGCTCACACTCAATCAATCTCTTACTAATAAGGATATGGCCCGTGTCCTCTGTCTGCTTGGCTTGGCCAATAGGCTCTATAGATGAAGCAGTTACGACCAAAGTTCTCTGATCAGGTGGCTTGGCCAATAAAGCTCCATTATATTACGATCATAACTGTAGCCCGTATGCTCTCCAATGGCTCTACCCTTAAGTTGTGAATCATAAGGTGTACTTGATAGGATAAACAACACTTTACCAGCTAAGATAGACTGGCCTCTCCAGACAAACATCACCTGTCTACAAGAATTTCTTGGATGACATAACTCATGTGTTGTTGATAAGGATCATTGGCCGAGTCAATTACCTCCTCGATAAAGTGGACGGGATGCCCGGATGACAAACCATGGGATCAGCACGTCATCATTCTCCCAACCATGGTTTTTAAAATGATGAATTTCATAATTTTAGGTCAAAATGGGTTAACTTGGGTCAAGTTGACCAAAATTGGTCAAACTGTGGTCAGTCAAGTTCATATGACCATTTAAAATATTTTGGTGGCTTTGATTTGGATTAGTTTTGAATTTGGCTAATATGACTTTATTTAGGTCAAATGGGTCAAGTCGACCTATTTGGCCCATTTGACCTATTTGAGGTAGGTCAAGGGTAGATTTAGGTTAGTTTAGTCATATGGAATGGATTGGTGTCTTTATTTTCAATCAATTTGGGTTAAGTTCAATTTTGGCTCAACATGGCCCCTTTAGGTCATGTTAGGTCTAAGTTCAATTGAGCTAGGTTGGGTCTAGTTGGCCAATTGAGGCTTTGGTGAAGTTCCACAAGTGATTTGGAATGGACTTGACCCATTGGTTTGGATCAATTTGGCTTAGATCAAGTTTTGACATATTTTGACCCTTTAGTCAAAATAACTTGGGTCAAGTGGCCAATTAGGCTAGTCGGCTCAAATATTGATTTGGTCAAGTTCAAGCATAGATCATGAGTGAACTTAGATCAATGGTTTTAATCAATTTGGCCTATGGTGGAATTTGGTTATGTTAGGTTTCATTTTGGGTTAAGTGTTGACTTGGTCAACCCTTAGGTTTGACTTAGTTTGACCCAATTTGATTGATTGATCATCCTATGGTGATTGTTGATCTTGATGAGAGGCAAATATGAGTTTGGTTCAATCCAATTTGGTTATGATTATAATTTGGCTCATAAGAGTAATTTAGGTCACTTTGGGTCAAGTGAGCTTAAGTGAGACAAATGACTTGGTGAAAGCTTGATTTGAAGTTGGTTGATCTTGTATATGGACTTATATTGAAATATAAATCCATTTACAAGTGATTTGAAGTCAAATGGGTTTTGATTCATTTGACAATTTCATATTCAAAGGGAGAATATGAAGGGATTTTGGGTTTTATTTTTGAACTAGGTTTTGATTGTTTGATTTAAGTTTGGATTTATATATGAGCTCATGATTGTAGCGTTGATTGAACCATGAGAAAAAAATCAAAAGTTTGACTTGATTTGAAGTTAATTTGGCTAAGTTCAAGATTTTGACTTAAAAGGCTTATATTGGATTTTGAGTGGATTTGAGTTTGATTTTTGAAATTGGTTTTGATTGTTTGAATTTATATTTCATTTATATATGTGAATATAAATGAGAATATAATTTGATCATGAGAAAATTTCAATGATTTGAAGTAATTTAGTCATGATTTGGGCTAAGTTCATTAAGAAGGATTTAAAGGACTTAGAAAAATTTTGCAGTTTGGAGTTTGAATTTTTGAATTTGGTTTGATTGATTTAAATTTATATTTTATTTATATATGTGAATATAAATGAGGATATAAATTAATTATGAGAAAATCCCATAAATTTGAGATGGTTTGATCAAGATTTAGGCAAATTTAATTATTTGATGGAAAATTAATGACTTAAACAGATTTTAAATTGAGAATTTTAATTTTTGGATTTGATTTGATTAATTTATATTTATATTTCATTTATATATGTGAATATAAATGAGAATATAAATGAGTTTTGAGAAAATCCTATGGGTTTGAAATGGTTTGATCAAAGAAAATCTCATGAGTTTGAATTGATTTGATAATGATTTAGGCTAAGTCCAAGAATGAAAATTAAGGGATTTTAGAAATTTCATGAAATTTTGAGTTTAGTTTGAATGGTTTAAATTTATATTTCATTTATATATAAGAATATAAATGAGAATATAAATGAATTATGAGAAATCTCAAAGATTTGAATATGTTTGAATCATGATTTTGGTTAAGTCCTTAAGAAAGGACTAAAGACTTAGGAAGATTTGAACTTAGAATTTTTGATGAATTTTGATCATGGGTTTCAATCATAGATTTCAATCATGAATTTCAATCATATGGTTGGATAAAATCAAATAAAATTGATTTGGAGTTTAACTTGAATGATGGAGAGTGAAAAATGGTTTAAGCTAAGGGTAGGAAGTTTTCCCTAACGCCAAGGCATGACCTATTCTATGGCTAAGTCTTCTAGGGCTAGGTTGAGTGTCCACCTAATCACTAGATGTATCTTAAGGCTAAGGATCTCTTAGTGTCTAAGAGGAATCTTATGTCTGGGATGGAGGTGTTGAGAACTCATTCTAAAAATGAGATTAACAATCCTATTAGCCTGAGTCAAAATGATTGTCCAAAAATAAAAATAAAATAAAATTTGAATTGCATTACATTTAGGTCATTTGAAGCATGTCCATTTACATGATCTAGTCTATTTAGGGAGTGAGGTTAAGGACTTACTCTCTTTTTAAATAAATAACAACCTAACTATCTTGCATAAGCATAAAGACTTGTCTACATGTATTTAAAATCATAGGAGGTGTTAGTTGGAGGCTACCTTATTATAAGTCCAAGATGTCGGTGGTTTGTCCTTTCTTGTGATGGCAAACTAATTACCCATTTTCACCTTGATTTAGGTTGCACTTTCGGTTGATAGCAAACTAATTACTCATACCATATATTATTATTGATTTTAATTTGTTTTTCTTGTTCATATTGACCAACTCTTTCACGTTATGTTATTAATTTTGGCCATCAACCGACTTTAGTACTCTCTTGTGTTTATGTTATTGTTTTTTTTATAAGATTTTATGTTGTTGACTATTAATATGTTAGAGAGTTTCTTCTATGGTGATAAGTAATATTATAAGTCAATAAGGCATATTTGGTTTTCTTATTTGTGGATAGTTTTTTTTATATATTAGTTTAGAAACCATTGAGCTTAATGCTTGTTATAATGAGCATCAATTTTAATTTAGTTGATAAACTGCATGATTTTGAAAATTTAGTTCCTCTGATGTGTGTTTTTAATATAAATATTTATATGTTATTTGTAAAGGAAATATATCTATGAATCTTATATTGAAAGAACTTAATCTAGTTATTATGTAATTGAAACTTTTTGGGGCTTATTGCACGACACATCATCTTCTTCAAATCGAGTTCAAGTGATGTTTATTTTGGTTAAAGAAGAGCATATGGTTTTAGGTTTTAAGTAATGCAAATGCAAAATCTCTGTGTAGGAGAATTTGCAAAATTTCAAAATGCTCATTTTTTTAATGAATTTAGAATTTACAAATTGAGTGAATTCAAAATATTAGGATTCCACAACCTGTGCCTTGCCAAACTTTGACCATATTATCGTCAGTCCAAACTTTGTGCTATCACATCCACTTGCATGTCCTTGACCTCTATGCCTCTGTACATCCACATCTTTGACCCCAATCTCTTGTTGTCCTAAAGGACCACAACCTACATCATCTTTGATCACATCCCTAGCTCGATTTTGATGCTCGCCACTGTGCCACCACATCATCCTGATACATGAGCATTGTTCTAGCCAACCATGTTGTCGCTGAGCATTGTCCTCACTGTGTTATAATGATTTTATTTTTAGCTAACTAAACACAAAAAAATGATTTTGAGTATTTATTTTTCAACTAACCAAATAACTTTTAAAAAAATACAATTTGTTAATTTATATGGCATTTGGAATAGAGATGCTTTGTAAATACTTGCGATCAAACAATCCATCAATTTGATAGATTTATGCTTAGTCGAAACCCTTAGGAGTGGAATTCCTTGTTTGTTATTTATACATTTTGTCATAGATATTTGGCTTACTATCTCACAAGCTGTTAGTATTGATCAAATTTTTTTTTTATTTTGGAATTCCATTAGGTTTTTTCTTTTGTATTAACTTTGAGGATCAATTATCATATTTATTTAGTAGCTCAAACAATTTCAAATAGGTATTTTTTTTTAGTTTAGAATATGAATCTTAATTTAAGGATCCATCTTTTAATAAGCCTTGACTTTAGGCCTTTTTCATTGGATTAATACTCAAGCTATTAATCCTAATTCAATTTAAGAGACATTTTGTTGGTGGCCTTTAGAAGAGATTGGTCTACTAATAGTTCTGGTCTTTAGTTAGGTTAGTTTGGATACATACTTTTAAATGATTTTAATATAAGTTTATTCTCATGGGTTTATGTTAATAATGTAATTTGTGTCATTTTTTTAAGGAAAGAAATCTATCTATATATTCATTAGAGGCCCATACATATATAGGTGGATGCTATGTTAGTTATAGATCTATGGTATACTCAAGGCTAAATATAGATATTAAATCTACATTAAATCTAGAGAAATTCATCATAGCTTCATTCATTGAAATTGGTGCTTATAACTTATGAGTTAAAAATTAAGGAATATACTATTGAGTTGAGGCCTTTGGCATGCAATTTGTGGCTTGCTTTGTTAAGATTGATTGTTTAAGGCTTGCTAATTATAAAAATAGCATGTTGTACTATTGTGATGTAGGAGCCATGAATTGACTTGTTTTTTGTAGTAGCATTGGTTAATTGGATCCTTGTTTAAAATTGCATAAAAAAAATTTGCCTCAATGTATTTATTTTATTATTATTTTTGTTTATTGAAAAAATCGCACTGAGGGTTACATCTCATTGGTGCTATGTGAAGCTTACACATCATGATGTGAGACCCACCTCAAGACGCATCTTGCCTCAATTTTTATGAGTCGTGCACTTTTAAATATAGATTAAAAAAATTAAATATAAGTTATAATTACATAAATAACACACATGCCCTAAGACATATGCAACCGATCTAAGGATTGATATTACCTAAGTGCCTCTTCTCTTGTACTCTCTTCACTCATGTATAATCTGGTCACGCTACCATCATTACTTATGAGATTCTTACTTTGATATTAAATAATTGAAGTAATAGAGAAAACTATCAATGTTAAACTTATTTTAAATTATGGTCATTTGTTGTTACATTGATATCTTATTTATTGTGTTGTTTATATATAACTTCTTATTTTAGGGTTTGATATCAAAATATTAATATGTTACTTGATATTTTGTGTAATTTATTATTTTTTACTATATTAGTTTGTTAATATATTACAATTTAATATGTAAATAGGTTAAGATATTAATGTATTATTTCTTATTTTATACTTTAATGTGTATATATTACTTCGTATTGTGTGCAACAAATTGATTTCAAGTCTTACGTTTTAAAATGTCTTGAGGCTTACATCTCGATTGAGATGAAAACATCTAAATTTTGATTGTGTAATTTTAAACTTTAACCAAACACTTAAAGTTTTATTGACATATATATCATTTCATAATTTGTCCACATATATCATGATTTAAATTTAACAAACAAAAATTTATCATTTTGATGACTAACAGGATCTGCATAAGTTGGAGAGAGAGAGAGAGAGAGAGAGAGAGAGAGAGAGAGAATAGTATCGATCCAACAGCATCAAATTGGCCTAATGATTTTGCAAGTAATTTTCTATCTAATAAAAACATCGTTATTTTAAGTGAAACAAAAAATGAACAACTCAATGATAGCTTGCATTGCTATAATGTAGGATAGTTTTTTTTACTAAAAAGGAAATAAAGAGAAACCATAAAAATCCAATCAATAGATGTACAGTAAAAATTACATGAAAATAATAGCTTTTGCCTCTCGTTGTTGTTCAATCTAAAACATGCTTGAAAATTAAACGAAATTTTTTTTGCGACGTCGTTAAATGTAAATATTGCAATTTCATAAGCAAACAATAAATTTGAACATTAATTTATTGAAAGAATAGAGAATATATAACATTAACAATTTCCTGTTCTGAATAGTCTAAAATTTCTTCAGAAATGATTCACACAACAACAACAACAACAAGCATTTGTCCCATTATATGGGATCTAGAATCCTTCTTCTCCATTGTGTCCTATTATGTAAAATTATTATTTAATTCAAGTATACTAAGGTCATTTTTACAAGTCTTTTGGTCCTCTACCCTTCTTAATATAAAGACGATCTACTCTCCTAACCCATCTACTCTCCATCGACGCTTTATGTGGCCAAACCATCTAAGGTGACTCTCTATAATCTTATCTACCATGGAGCTACTCCCTTTTCTAACATACTCATTTCACATTTTATCTCTAATATAAATTTTTTTATTTATTTTCAAACCTAACATTAAATTATTAATATTTATGTATACAAGATTTACTTTTTTTAAATTATATATAAATTCCATTAATGTTAATTTATTTAATAAAAAAAAATATCTTTTAATTTTATACATATATTTTAATTAAATTTAATCATTAAAATGTTAAATAAGTAAATAAAGATTTAATTATTTGATAAGTAAATATATTATTTTATTATAATAAATATACATTTTAAGTATTGTTATAGATAATATATATGCAATTTATATCATAATTATAAGATAAAATATTTAGAGCGATAAGATGATTGCTCAAAATTAAAAGATATTTAAATATAAATAAAAAATAACTCTATAGACAAAATAGAATGCATTTAAGGATGTTATTAAGATAAAATCAATATATGGTTTTAACATTTATGTTATTTATCAGTTTAGATATCTTTTTCTAAAATATATATAAGAAAAATTTTAATTGGTTAACTAAAATGTTTATCTCACATAAATATGTTTAATATATATATATATATATATATATATATATATATATATATATATATATATATATATATATATATATATATATATATATATATATATATTTTATTACTAATCTAAGTTATTACTAAAAATATATATCAAATCTTTGAAGGTACATTTATCTATTTTGTGCTACATTTCTCAATGGAGGTACCATTTTGATGAAAAATTTTTGTAGAATATAATTTTTTTTCTATAGCAATTCTATCATTATTTTTTTAATAAAGTTACACGTGCCTCAAATATATATTTAACTATTTTTATGTCAATTATCACCTCATTAATCATTTTAAAAATATTAAGCAATTTATTGATAGAATTTGAGGCTATGCTTGAATCTTAGAAATATTCATTATTTTCAAAAGAAAAAAGTTAAAAATCAAAAGAAGAAGAAATGAATGAATTAAAAACATTTAAATTATAGCATGCCAGCATCTATAGGCTTGTAATGATACTAACTTATATAAAAGGAAAACGACAATCGATTGTTATTTTCTATAAATTATTTCATTAATTTTCTTTTGTTTGGGATAATAATTTCGATAATATGAGATGAAATTCTAAAAAAAAAGAGTTTTAACGCATCAATCTCTAATTTATATGTATTTAAAATTTTAATCAACTTTTATTTTTTATTTTTTGAAATTTTGGACTCTGTGTATTTGTGCATATCACAATTAAATATTAGAGAATTTAATATATATATATATATATATATATATATATATATATATATATATATATATATATATATATATATATATATATATATATTATGTGTATGTAAATCTTGTTTAATTTATTTGTATGCATTTCTGATATGGACCCAGACAGAGCATCACACATCAACAATACAAGAGAAAGAAAACCCCCAGTTTGGCTAAAAGACTTTGTTAAATAAAACAATAAAATAAATACAAGTCACTGCTTAGTCACTGCTTAGTAAAGAAAACACAGAGATATTACAGAAAATTTGTAAGGCAGTATGCAGCAATTGCTGCACCATTAACATCACTCTTAGCTAAACAGTAATTTCAGTGGTCAGAAGAAGCTAAAAAGGCATTCATACATCTAAATGAAGCTATGGTATCCTTACCTGTATTAGCATTTCCAAATTTCTCTATACATTTCATTTTAGAAACATGCTTGTGCGGTAATAGAAAGATAATCCAAAACGACCATTCCTATTGCTTAAGAAATTATCTCCAACATTACAAAAGTCATCAACCTATGCAAGGGAACTATATGCCATCACAGAAGCAGTAGGGAGATGGAAGCAATATTTATTAGGCAACAAGTTCACCATTAGAACAGATCAGAAGAGCATTAGAGAACTAATGCAACAAACAATTCAGACACCAGAACAACAAAGATTCTTAATCAAACTCCTGGGATTTGATTACACAATAGAATACAAACCAGGGATCATAAACAAAGCAGCTGATGCCTTGTCCCGCAAGAATTACAGTCCAGAGGCAGATCAATCTACAACAGACATCTCAAAGGTTTCTACCTATCAGAATCTCTATGCTTATACCCAACAATTCAACTCTTTAATACAGCAAATTAAAGATGAGACACAAATTTATAAGACTACATCGATAACAAAACTCAATTTTTTTCCAAAACACAGAATTTCTAATAGGTTAGTATACTACAAAAATAGAATTGTAATAGCGGCAGAATCAGAAGTAAGAATAACAATCATGAGAGAACTACATTCATCACCAGTAGGGGGTCATTGTGGAATAAAAAGAACATTAGCAAGAATAACTTGATTTCGAAAAAATGAAGCAAGACATTCGAATTTATACTTCCCATATATCAACAAGTGAAATATGACAAACCACAGGCTATTGCAACCCTTGCCTATCCCATCAGCTATTTGGGAGGAACTCTCAATGGATTTTATCACAGGATTACCCAAAACTCATAATAAAACAGCTATCTTAGTGGTTGTAGATAGACTCTCAAAGTATGCACATTTTTCAGCTCTTCATGCCAATTTTTCAGCAACATCTATTGTTCACATTTTCATTTCAGACATATGCAAACTCCATGGCATACCACAGAGTATAGTGTTAGATATAGATCCTATCTTTATGAGCAATTGCTGGCAAGAATTATTCAGATTAAGTGAAATCACACTTAGCCATAGTAGCTCATATCATCCCCAATCAGATGGACCAAACAAAAGTCACTACATGTAACATTAGAACAATACCTTAGCTTGTGTTAGAGACACCAAAGAATTGGTTACAATTTCTACCTTGGGCAGAATTCTCCTACAACACCTCAGTAAACACCTCTACAAAGATGACTCCTTTCCAAATAGTTTATGGGAGACTTCCACCTCCAATCATACCATACAACTGTAACACATCTAATAATACAAAGGTAGACACATTGTTGCAACAAAGAGACAAAGTACTTCAACAGCTTAAAGAGAATTTACAAGAAGCTCAAAATAGAATGTAACAGATGGCTAACAGAAAAAGAAGGGAACTCCAATTCCAAATACATGATTTGGTGCTAGTAAAATTACAACCTTATAGACAGACGTCAGTATCACAACATCCTTACACAAAATTGCAAAGACAATACTATGGGCCTTTTAAAATTCTATAGAAGATATGTTCAATAGCATATAAAGTGGAACTTCCAGAAACAACAAAGATCCACAATGTATTCCATGTATCTAGACTCAAACAGTACTAGCAAGACTACAAGCTACATCCTATACTTCCAGACAATTCATAGATGACCATTGGTTAAACCCATCAAAGTTTTAGATGAAAGAACAATACTACAAGCATATAGACCTATTAAAAAACTACTAATACAATGGAATGGTATGTTAACAAAAGATGCATCTTGGATACCATTCAAAGAGTTTCAGAAGGCTTACCCTAATTTTAACCTTGAGGACAAGGTCGATTTTTGGGAAGGGGTAATGATATGGACCCAGACAGAGCTTCACACATCAATAGCACAAGAGAAAGAAAATCCCCAGTTTGGCTAAAAGACTTTGTTAAATAAAACAAAAAAATAAATACAAGTCACTGCTTAGTAAAGAAAACCCAAAGATCCACAGAATACCAGATCAGATAACTACCACAACAGAATAACAGAAAATAGTGCAAGAAATCAAGATCTTGCCAAATCAGACAACTACAACAACAGAATAACAGAAAATAGTGAAGAAATCAAGATCTTGATGATAACATCATGTAAAGAAAAGAAATAACTAATAATCTAACAGAAAGTAGTTAGAATATGCAAGAATGTAAAGAAACTAGGGCTATAAATAAAGCTCTGTAGAAAAACAAAAATAAGCAATAATACTGATCTTCTGCTATCTTCTTCTTTTTTCTTCTTCTTCTTCATCTTCCCTGGACCGATCTCCCTCTCCTCGGCAGCAACCCTAACTCCTTTCTCCCGAGCTCTCTCTCTCTTCCTCTCCACCATTTTCTATGGAGTCTTCGGCCGCTCGAAAGGTCGCTAATACGCAGTTTGGTTCCTTTCTCAAGAAACTAAGCGGTTCCTTCCCCGGGAAGATTCATCCAAGGGACAAGAGAAAGACGCGAGTGGTTCAATTGACGGCCAAGATTAAATCCGCAAATCAAGGCAAATCCAACGGGAATTAAATCAGTCATTATCTTCACATTTCCTTAATTTACAAATTAGCAATTTATTCTGGACTATATATTGAATATATCAAATTGATGGTGCATTAATAATTCAAAAGTTTTGATTGTTGCATGTGATTTTTATGCATATAATTATTTAAAATATTGAATGATTCGAATTCAAATTCTATAGCAACTTCCTCTTCGTTTCTTATTTCTCTCAAACTCTAGTCACTTCAGCGAAAACCTAGCTTTCCTCAAAAGAGCCCCACCTTCCACCCTCTCCTCTCCTCTCTCTCTCTCTCTCTCTCTCTCTCTCTCTCTCTCTCTCTCTCATCGTTGTTATTCTCCTCTTTCTTCTTTTCTTTATCATTTTCTACTGTGATAAAATAATATTATAAAAAATAAAGAGAAATAGGTCATGCAGGATGACGTGGCTGCCGCATGAGGAAATGGCGTGGCTGTGATGAGCCCACAGACCGAAAAGTAGCTACTATTGGCCAAAATATAAATCACAAATTTTGTCATGAATTTACATATTTAGTTGATAGCTAGAATTTAAATAATGTATATATAATTGTGTTTGAAAGATTTAACTGGCAAAGTGTTTGCAAATTAAGGCATTAGGGATACCACTTGTCCGTGAGATAATTCTTTTCATTGTTGAGCTTGAAAGCACAATCTTTCAAATACTGATGTCCTCCTTCGAAAGACTCCCTTGGTAGAAGTTGGTTGTTGTACAAATTAACACACACCATGTGTAGGAGCTTCAACAAAACGAGATCTTCTAGAATGGCCTCGGATAGTTACAGCATAAGAAGGTGTTTTAGTATTTGTACTTCCAATGACTGAAAAATCTATGTTATCAAATCAGATGGTAGCACTCTTCTGTATTGCTAATTGTATTGGCCAAACAAATGTTTGCACAATACCCAAGCTAGATAATAGAATGAAAGATGAGATTAATAATCAGCAATCGCATTTTACCGATAATTATAAAATGTGAAAGCATCAAAGAATAAAATAATAGTATGATAAAAGTAGGCTCTATATAATTATTCATCAAACTAGAGTCCTTTTCATTAATAATTTGATTTTGTTACTCATTTTGATATTTATTTTTTTCTTTTAAGTTTCAAAATATTTTATTGCTACTATAACTTATATGCAGCCAAAGATGGAAAGAGAAACTGCTCCAAAAGTCGCTAGAAATCGGTGAGCTCCAAAAATTTGCCGCAGATCTCTCAATGAAGAGAGTATGATTTTAACTTTATATATATATATATATATATATATATATATATATATATATATATATATATATATATATATATATATATATATATATATATATATATAATGAAAAGCCTCGGTTGAAATATTCAATCAACACGACCATCATCGGAGATAAGTGCTTTGGCCATTTGGTTTATTATTTGATCCTGTTGACTATTAATTTAATAATAGAGAATCGATTTAGATTTATACTTTAAGAACTTTGAATTATAATAACCCCTATGGTTGATATCTTCGATCAACTCAGCCATCATTGGAGAGTTAGAAGATAGTTGTTATACTGTCATATGATAGAATTAGCTTCTCAGATATTTTCTCAAGTTGAGAAAGTTATAATAATATCATTAGGTTTTGTTAACCCGGACATAATTCGTAGACTCAACTGAGAATTAACCCGCTCAGCATCCTTAGTCACTAAGTTTAGGCATTTAGCGTAGTGTTGGGGTCCATGCGTGTTATGTTAAAAATGTTTACATGTATTTCAGAGGATTTGATATCCTCTAAAGCACTTATACATATATCAATACAAATAAATTGAACATATGATTGTCTTACGATGCATGTATAAATTATTAAATGTAAGTGTTTGCATAAATTTTGAAATACTTGAATTAGAAGATAATTTGTATTGTGATTCATGCACGGTTCACTTTAATCCAATATTTTTTGAATGAAAATTAAAGTATTTGTGTTGAATAAAATGTATGCACGTAACATTCATCTCGTTTGAATGTTTGCACAAATTACACAATACTTATGTTGAATGGAATTTATGGTGCACGCATGATTCATTTAGAATTTGAGTCAACACCTTCTGTCTGCTTCTAGATTCGTATTACAGATTTGGTGACTTTGTATTTTAATTCTTGTTCAATTATTTAGATTACTATTCAGTTATTCGCATTTAGTCCATTATTCATTAGACTTCCTAAATTCAGGTCAGACTTTACTGTGGCTGTTGATGAGCCTTGCAAGTTTATTGCTAGTCTCATTCAATTTTATATAATTCTTTTCAATACACTTGATGTTGATTATAGTGTAGTTCAATAGTTCATTAGGAAGCCTTTCTTATGCTCATTTGTAAGTTACTTTGTCTCATCTTTACTTATGAGCAAATTATCGAGTAATATTCTTGCACGTAGATGAATTTTTCAGCCTTTTATAGGCTCCAATGTCTCAATATAAATCATCTCTAATTCTTCTCATGCAAAAAAAAAGTATTATTATCCCGATGTTCACATGGAATGATCTTTTAAAATATCAACCTCACTATCAACCCCTTTGCTTGAGGATAAGCAACCATTGGTTGCATTAACATATTCAAGCTAACGAACTTGCGTTATAAATTTCCAATCTTCACGAAGAGTTATCATCTGTTTCGCCTTTATGTGATAAATTTGAAATGAATATTTCTCATTTTGATCAATAATATATTCTATTCTGACGACCATTAATATTCAAGGATAAAACTTCCCGCCTTAAGTAGTCTAACGCGAGACATGTATTTTTATGAGTCGTGCACTTTTAAATATAGATTAAAAAAATTAAATATAAGTTATAATTACATAAATAACACATGCCCTAAGACATATGCAACCGATCTAAGGATTGATATTACCTAAGTGCCTCTTCTCTTGTACTTTCTTCACTCATGTATAATCTTTGGTCACCCGCGCTACCATCATTACTTGAGATTCTTACTTTGATATTAAATAATTGAAGTAATAGAGAAAACTATCAATGTTAAACTTATTTTAAATTATGGTCATTTGTTGTTACATTGATATCTTATTTATTATGTTGTTTATATATAACTTCTTACTTTAGGGTTTGATATCAAAATATTAATATGTTACTTGATATTTTGTGTAATTTATTACTTTTTACTATATTAGTATGTTAATATATTACATTTTAATATGTAAATAGGTTAAGATATTAATGTATTATTTCTTATTTTATACTTTAATGTGTATATATTACTTCCTATTGTGTGCAGCAAATTGATTCCAAGTCTTACATTTTAAAATGTCTTGAGGCTTACATCTCGACTGAGATGAAAACATCTAAATTCTGATTGTGTAATTTTAAACTTTAACCAAACACTTAAAGTTTTATTGACATATATATCATTTCATAATTTGTCCACATATATCATGATTTAAATTTAACAAACAAAAATTTATCATTTTGATGACTAACAGGATGTGCATAAGTTGGAGAGAGAGAGAGAGAGAATAGTATCGATCCAACAGCATCAAATTGGCCATCGTTATTTTAAGTGAGACAAAAAATGAACAACTCAATGATAGCTTGCATTGCTATAATGTAGGATAGTTTTTTTTACTAAAAAGGAAATAAAGAAATCATAAAATCAATCAATAGATGTACAGTAGAAATTACATGAAAATAATAGCTTTTACCTCTCGTTGTTGTTCAATCTAAAACATGCTTGAAAATTAAACGAAAATTTTATTGCGACGTCATTAAATGTAAATATTGCAATTTCATAAGCAAACAATAAATCTGAACATCAATTTATTGAAAGAATAGAGAATATATAACATTAACAATTTCCTGTTCTGAATAGTCTAAAATTTCTTCAGAAATGATTCACACAACAACAACAACAACAACAACAAGCATTTGTCCCACTATATGGGATCAGCTACATGAATCCTTCTTCTCCATTGTGTCCTATTATGTGTAAAATTATTATTTAATTCAAGTATACTAAGGTCATTTTTTACAAGTCTTTTTTTTGGGTCTACCCTTCTTAATATAAAGCAAATCTAATGCATCTACTCTCCTAACCGGGTCATCGGACGACCGACGCTTTATGTGGCCAAACCATCTAAGGTGACTCTCTATAATCTTATCTACCAGTGGAGCTACTCCAACCTTTTCTAGAACATACTCATTTCACATTTTATCTCTAATATAATTTTTTTATTTATTTTTAAACCTAACATTAAATTATTAATATTTATGTATACAAGATTTACTTTTTTTAATTATATATAAATTCCATTAATGTTAATTTATTTAATAAAAAAAATATCTTTTTAATTCTTATACATATATTTTAATTAAATTTACTCATTAAAATGTTAAATAAGTAAATAAAGATTTAATTATTTGATAAGTAAATATATTAAAATTTTATTATAATAAATATACATTTTAAGTATTGTTATAGATAATATATATGCAATTTATATCATAATTATAAGATAAAATATTTAGAGCGATAAGATGATTGCTCAAAATTAAAAGATATTTAAATATAAATAAAAATAACTCTATAGACAAAATAGAATGCATTTAAGGATGTTATTAAGATAAAATCAATATATGGTTTTAACATTTATGCGTATTTATCAGTTTAGATATCTTTTTTCTAAAATATATATAAGAAAAAAAAATTGGTTAACAAACACTCTTAAATGGGAAAATGTTTATCCTCACATAAATATGTTTCAATATATATATATATATATATTTCCTTATTACTAAATCTAAGTTATTACTAAAAATATATCAAATCTTTGAAGGTACATTTATCTATTTTGTGCTACATTTCTCAATTCGGAGGTACCATCATTTTGATGAAAAATTTTTGTAGAATATAATTTTTTTTCTATAGCAATTCTATCATTATTTTTTTAATAAAGTTACACGTGCCTCAAATATATATTTAACTATTTTTATGTCAATTATCACCTCATTAATCATTTTAAAAATATTAAGCAATTTATTGATAGAATTTGAGGCTATGCTTGAATCTTAGAAATATTCATTATTTTCAAAAGAAAAAAAGTTAAAAAATCAAAAGAGGAAGAAAATGAATGAATTAAAAAAACATTTAAATGGCAGTAGCATGCCAGCATCTATAGGCTTGTAATGATACTAACCTATATAAAAGGAAAACGACAATCGATTGTTATTATTTTCTATAAATTATTTCATTAATTTTCTTTTGTTTGGGATAATAATTAGCTCGATAATATGAGATGAAATTCTCTAAAAAAAAGAGTTTTAACGCATCAATCTCTAATTTATATGTATTTAAAATTTAATCAACTTTTTATTTTTTATTTTTTGAAATTTTGGACTCTGTGTATTTGTGCATATCACAATTAAATATTAGAGAATTTAATATATATATATATATATATATATATATATATATATATATATATATATATATATATATATATATATATTATGTAGCTTGTATGTAAATCTTGTTTAATTTATTTGTATGCATTTCTGATATGGACCCAGACAGAGCTTCACACATCAACAGTACAAGAGAAAAAACCCCAGTTTGGCTAAAAGACTTTGTTAAATAAAACAATAAAATAAATACAAGTCCTTGAGTCCTTTGCTTAGTAAAGAAAACAGATATTCTGAGAGAATTTGTAAAGGCGTATCGATTCTTTCCATTAACATCACTCTTAGCTTCGTAATTTCGGTGGTGGAAGAAGAAGCTAAAAGGCATTCATACATCTAAATGAAGCTATGGTATCCTTACACAAGATACATTTCCAAATTTCTATACATTTCATTTTAGAAACAGATGCTTGTGCGGTAATAGCAGATTAATCCAAAAGACCATTCTATTGCATACAAAGAAGAAATTATCTCCAACATTACAAAAGTCATCAACCTATGCAAGGGAACTATATGCCATCACAGAAGCAGTAGGGAGATGGAAGCAATATTTCTATTAAAGCAACAAGTTCACCATTAGAAGATCGTAAGAGCATTAGAACTAATGCAACAAACTCGTGACACGAACAACAAAGATTCTTAATCAAACTCCGGGATTTGATTACAATAGAATACAAACCGGGATCATAAACAAAGTAGATGCCTTCCCCGCAAGAATTACAGGCGATCAATCTACAACGGACATCTCAAAGGTTTCTACCTATCAGAATCTCTATGCTTATACCCAACAATTCAACTCTTTAATACAGCAAATTAAAGATGAGACACAAATTATACCAGAATTGCAACAGCTCTATCAGCAGATAACAGAAAACTCAATTTTTTTCCAAAACACAAAATTTCTAATTGGTTAGTATACTACAAAAATAGAATTGTAATAGCGGCAGAATCAGAAGTAAGAATAACAATCATGAGAGAACTACATTCATCACCAGTAGGGGGTCATTATGGAATAAAAAGAACATTAGCAAGAATAACTCAGCAGTTTTACTGGAAAAAATGAAGCAAGACATTCAGCAATTTATAGCAACCTGCCCCATATGTCAACAAGTGAAATATGACAGCCAAAAACCTACAGGGCTATTGCAACCCTTGCCTATCCCATCAGCTATTTGGGAGGAACTCTCAATGAATTTTATCACAGGATTACCCAAAACTCATAATAAAATAGCTATCTTAGTGGTTGTAGATAGACTCTCAAAGTATGCACATTTTTCAGCTCTTCACGCCAATTGACTCCACTGAACTTTATAACTTTATAATTTCTCTTATATGAGATATTAAATTAGTCATTTGCTCCCCTACAATTTTTTGCCCTTTATTTTTGTCCTAAAGTATAAGGGTGGGAGGCAATTGACTGACTCGAACTTTATAACTTTATAATTTCTCTTATATGAGATATCAAATTAGTCATTTGCTACAATTTTTTTTTTAGTTTTGTCCTAAAGTATAAAATTGCCCCTCCTGAAATTTGAGGGTTGGCTCCGCCCCTGATCGTTGGCAAGTGTTAAATGATGAATGATGGGGAGAATTAAATATAAGATATTATAGGACAATGAGTGCCAACACCAATCAACATCAAACATTAGATGATGTATAACGATGTGCGTAGGATGACAATTAGCATAGGGCCACAGACGCTACCATTTTAGTTGAAAGATAAGATTAAGTGACCAAAGAGAAACATTAGAAATAGTTGATTGGAGATTTTAATGATGATCAAAGCCCTAGAATTCTCTATGAATCTGAAATCTCTCTCTCTCTCTCTCTCTTATTCTCTCACTTACACATTTATAAATTTTTTGAAGAGTTTTTTCTATTTATATTGGAATATATCAAATTAACACATTACATTGATAACCCAATTCTTTCCCTCTTTTTTTAGAACGAAAATGAGATCGAGTGATTGAGAGAGAGAGAGAGAGAGAGAGAGAGAGAGAGAAGCTATAAGTGTAACAACTTATTGAATTATCAATTCAAATGTATCATCCCCACAAGTTCATCAAAAAAAATGGATTAAAGGACAATAACATTAATGGTGTAACAACTTATTGAATTATTAACAAGCTATAAGTCAACTAAGTCCGAAGAGGTTGATCATATCACCTTTGAACAAGAGAGAGAGTCTACACCCAAAGATATCCAAGTTGCCTTTCAAATATTATAAAATTAAATTATTAAAATAATTAATAACATAATTCATGAAAGGATAAAAATCTTATTTGTAATTTTGTCATTGGCCTATGCACAACTTAATGTTATTTTATATTAAGCGCCTTTAGTATCAACAAGAATTGAAAAAATCCTAATACAAATGGAAATTGCACATGGACATAGCTTAATTACGCTTAATCATATAAAAATTATTGCATGTAAATTTATTTATTTGATTATTTTATTATCACACTTATAACTCTTGATTGCATGACATTTTCCAAAGACACCCTCCTAATTAATATATTTGATTATATATTGAATCAAGTGCTGTGGTGTTCAGTGTTATAATCGCACAGAACTCATGGTACATGCAGCTCGCCTGCAAATCTCTTATCGCTCGAGCCAAGCATCTTCCGCACGCCGTGGCGCTAAGGTCCTGAGAGCAGTGAGCCACGCCAATAATCTTCGCGTTCTCCATATTGAAACCAGCGTACTTTTTCGCGAGCATCTTCTCCGGCCTCTGCTTCCTTATCATTCCCTTCAAGTCGCGGAAAAGCTCTCTCACAGACTTCCAGTGGGCCGCCCGATACGCTGAATCGAATCCGCTCGAATCGCGATCATCGTACTAGAACAGGCGGGTCGACGTATCGGGCTGCTTCCACGTCGAAACGAAGGTAGCAGAAGTCGTAGAATAGGAAGCGGGCGGCGACGACATTATTGAGGCAGGTGCTTCGGATGTTGCTGGCGGCGTTCATATGGCACATGGAATAGGAAGAGGAAGAGATGATGTCGTGGCACCACGCCATGCCGTAGACGGAGGCGGTTAAGTTGGCTTGGGCGAAGCCGGCTACGGGAGCCCAGTCTACGAGAACGGTGAGGACGTTTTGGATTTGGTTGACGACGACAGTGCTGTCAGCGTCGATGGCGAGTTTTCCGCAATTGGTTATGAATGGTTTGTCGATGACGGCACTGCACCTAGTGTGGGGGAGGAGATTAGCTACTGAGACAAATATGATATGAGGGAGAAGAAGATGGCATGAGGAGGAGGAAGCCATAGCTTATGTAGATTTTCTTAGGATTTTTTTTTAAACTAAGTATCATTAGAAGATTAATTAGGTAATTAAGTATTATCAAAAAAAATTTAAGAATACGTATAGTCTAATTAGGCACCAGCCCACGTTCGGCGTGTGGCGTTCTTGAAATTGAGGCCGCTCATCGACATATTATTAGGCCGATCGTCGACCTATCTCCTCGATTGCCGATTCGCCCAAATCTCTTCTCCAGGTCTCCATCAACTCGACCGCCCTTCATTTCCATCCGAACACGGTCCTCCCCCCTCTCGAACTTCCGCCTCGTAGTCCGACACAGATTGCTGCCTTGTCCGTGTAATCGATAGGAACTTCCTTTTTTCCCGACAACTGCTTTTATGCTGTTTGACGACTTTCCTCTCCCATCTAGCAGTCGTTGGAAGTCAACATTAGCTTTTGGCGACAATTCCGGCGGCTCCATTTCGTTCGAGGAAAATTCCTTTGGCGAATTCTACATTTTTTTTGACTTCCCGTTTCAGAACACACAAGAAATCACATTCTTTATCAATTTATAAATTAAAGAATGTGCTGGGGTTAGAGTTGTATGGTTAGACTTTTGTTTGGGATTTGATTTTTAGGTTTGTGTTGGCGTTTAGGTGTTAAGTAGGCCAAATATAAGATTAATTAGGGTGTCGATTAATATAAATTTTGATTATTCATATAGCTTGTTTTGCAAGAATGAATAGAGAATTTGTTTCACGATTCTTTTTTTTTTAACCGAGTATCGATGAGCAATTTAGTCCAAGTTATGTGGGAGGTCGAAATCGTCCAATTAAGGTTCTGCGTCACAGCAGCTTACTGGAATTAAAGCAAGGGATTACGAGAATCTTACACATTGATTCAGAGTGTCACACAATCACTCTTACATGTCGTTATCCGGTGGGTAACGAATTTATAGCATCTGTAATATCTGACGATGATGTTTGTGAAGTAACACTGGACGAAGCTTCCCGGCAGATGTTAGTGTTGTATGTCGAAGTAGAGGATGTTAATGTTGCATCCACATCAGCTGATCCGATAATAAGGTCAGTAGATATACCACTGACAACACACCAAGATTTCATCACACATGCACCTCTAGGGACACAAGACAATGGATGAAAATATATCTAGCAGTAATAGATCCTGTAGTCTATGCAAAACAACTAGCCACTACGGTACATTCTCCCTTTTAGTTATAGGATGTTAGATTTTACACATAGGATATTGCTTAGATTTCCCTTTTAGGTTGTATATTTTACACATAGTAGTTTTTCATTTCATTGCATAAAAATTGTATGATACTACTACTTTTGCTAGTTTTTTTCAGTCTCATACTGATTTTTATGTTTGTTTTTCTTAACAGCTACGATGGCAGAGGAGCACCACCCACCTGGGATGTCGGTGACGTACTGTGAGGCACCCACCGTGGAGCGGCACCGCCGAGGTTCATCGATATCATCCTACGCGAAAGCATCGAGCCGCTCTTAATGACTAGTTTTTTTTTTTTTTTTGCGAGCATCATGCTTGGCGTGTCACACTTGCTTAGCCGATCATCATGACATCCCGGGCTAAAGGGCCTACTGTGTTAGCCGCCGCTTCATCCCTAGATCATCATTTGATGCCTTGATTGAGAGATGGTCTCTGCAGACCAATACCTTCCACCTTGTTGTCAGTGAGATGACTGTTACACTCCATGATGTAGCTATGATCACGGATTACAAATGGGCCGTCATAGGTCCAATTGTGATTGTGAGGGAAGAGATGAGACACTGTGTGATGATTTGTTTTTATCTATTTCATTCATCGATATGCGTCTGTACTACGTCTGTACTACCTTTGTTATATTTCATGTGCACTTTCTTTGAACTACTTGAATCCTAATTTTGGGAGGATCTGAATTCTCACATAAGTTGTGTGCTACTGTACTGTAATTTGCATCATTTTTTATTAAGAATATATGAGGGAAATGATGATGATTTGAGAAGACAACCATTATGTGCACCTGACAACGAGTTTACACTAGCAAATCAAAAGAATCCTTCATATGTTGGGGTGTGCATTTGGTCGATTTGGATAATTTTTATTTTTTGAATCGATTAGACCAAATCAAATAACATAACTATTTTGATTTATTCAGTCAAATATGTTCTTTTTTCTTTTGATGTACTGCAATTAGTTAGGAATTGATGTACTGCAATTAGTTAGGTTTGATATCCACGATCATTTGTCAATTAATTGTTGTAGAATGCTAGTTGGCTGTTAATTACATTTCATGTATTCTGGGGCCGTTAAAGTGGGAGCGGCTCTTCATTGCCGCTATAAGTCGACCTAATTTCACGCTTGCCAGCCCCTAACGTGGGCTCCCCACTAATTGGGTGACTATACCTATTCTTAATTTTTTTTAATAATACTTAATTACCTAATTAAGCTTCTAATGATACTTAGTTTAAAAAAATTAACATTTTCTTATAGCTACTTTTAATTTTGAGTTAGTTATACGATATTGGTTAGTTAGTTGTTTTCCTTTATTAATTAAACATTTTTGTATAATTAATGTTGACATAAAATGTGATTTTTAAATGGCTATTTTTTTAAATTAAGTATTATTAAAATATTAATTACGTAATTAAGTATTGATAAAAAAAATTTAAGTATAGGTATACGTAACCATGGGTGGCCTACACGTCGACTGACATGGCTTTACACATTAAATTGAGGCATTAACCAACCGGCTTCATTACCTAAAGTCGTTGCTCACTAAAGCCGCCTGTGATGACCGTGATTCCTTTAGGGCCTATCGACTCGACGACTCTAATACTCGCTGCCGACTCGCCCCACCATTGATTCCGCCCCTAGCTCGACCTGATTTCTCGTCAGAGCATGGTTCTCTCCATCTCGAAACTTCTCGTGCTCCAACCGCCTGCATTGTGCCATCTTCTCTGGGTATTCGAAATAAACTTCCTTTCTTCCGACAATGTTCACATCATTTAACGACTTCCTCCCATATATCTGAACATTAGCTTCCGGCGATGATTCCGGCAGCTCCATTTTGTTCGGGGAAGTTTCCTGTGACGGATTCTACCTTTTTTTGTGCACATCCCCGTCGTTCTTCATAAACACACGGTAAATCCCTATTTCTATCAATTTATAAATTAATAGAGTATGTGTGCTAGGGATTAGAGTTGTATGGTTAGACTTTTATTTGGGATTTAATTTGTAGGTTTGTGTTGGCATTGCAGTTCAGGTGTTAAGTAGCAAAGGGTAGTATTATTTAGGGTGTCGATTGATATAAATTTTGATTATTCATGTAGTTTGTTTTGCAAGAATGAATAAAGAATTTGTTTCGCTGATCCTTTTCTATGGAGGAGAACTAAGTATCGATGAATAATTCAGTCCAAGTTATGTGGGAGGTCGAAATCGTCTAGTTAAGGTTCTATGTCATAACACCTTACTGGAATTGAAGCAACGAATTATAAGAACCTTGCATATTGATCTAGAGCGTCACACAATCACTCTTACAAGTCATTATCCGGTGGGTGGCAAATTTATACTGTAATATCGATGACGTTTGCAAAGTTACACCGGATGAAGTCAAATGTTGGTGTTGTATGAAGTAGAGGATGTTAATGTTGCATCCACATCAACCGATCCAATAATAAGGTCGAGATATATCGTGACGATACATGATTTCATCACACATGCACCTAGGGACACAATGCAAGTTTGATGAGTTGATTCCCATGTAATATATGGTCAACCTTTCTCTGCTTTACACTTGTAATAATTAATATGATTACCTTTTATTTTGGTTAATGTAATATTTAATTTATGTTTTTTACGTTACGTCTGCTTACCTTTTATTTTGGTTAATGACAAATCTTTTTTTTGGTAGAGCATTGTACTAAAGGCCGCATCACACTTGCTTATGCTGAAGGAGTGGCCCATCACCTGCAGACGATTCATCGTGGTAGAGCGAGGCTACAATGTGTTTGACTTCACTTCATCCGCTAGATCATCATTTCGACCCCTGAGAGATAGTCTCTGCAGACTAACACCTTCCACCTAGCTGTCGGTGAGATGACTGTGATGCTTCAGGATATGGTGATGATCCTGGGATTACGGGTTGATTGGCCACCTATCACTGGCCCAATTGTGATTGGCGAGGGAAAGAGATGGGACACTTGGCCTGATTGTTGCGATGAGTTGTTGGGGACAACCATACTGACGCGTGATATATGGTTATCAGTACATCGATCAAGAAAGGGTGAGTGACATTTACCGATCGAGTGGCGCCAGTCGCCTCATTCTGAGTAGATGTGGCCCAGTTGACCCTAGTTTCAAAAGGGTCGATGGTAAAGCGGATGTCGGCGGTTACCACCGCCGCATTGCCGGGAGAGCGGAGGATCACCTCGCCGAGGGCTTAGATGAGGACATAATGACATATCCATACACATGTCGGTTGGATCATGAGCTTCTCTATTTATTGCCCCCGAGATCCTCACCACTTACTATGTCGAGCACCGGTGGAGCGTATTTATGTAAGCTAATATAAGTATTCATTTGAATTCAATATATTGCGATAAATTAATTTCACATACAATTTTTTTTGTGTAGGGCACATCTCGACGACATCTTCCACCATACTACGCGGTGGATGAACATGAGCTGGAATCGTTGATAGGTATGAGGTGCTATGCAGAGACCTGGATCAACGTGTATATATCAGAGACACATATTACGGATCGGTGCCTACAGAGGGTGTCACACACTATGACTGGAATGCCATACCATCTACTCATGCGAATCCAGGTCTATCTACATATGTTGATCAGATCCTTCTACATATCAGCTTACATATGAGTCATAGCCACCTATCTTCCACTCATAGGATGATCTGATGTAGACTGCCAAATATCTTGCACTGGAGGGTCATCATCAGCTGCGTGATCGTCTATCTCGTGCACCTGACTAGTACACACATGGGAGTGGTACGATTCCATGCAGATGCTAGAGGTATTAGATATTTAGGATAGTCTATTTGTGCATCTGTACTACATTTGTTCTTATCTATTTCATTCATTGATCATTTATGCTTATTGGCTCCCATTTAGTTGAATATACTTGTTCAAATTGGGATGCAAATCCTCAAATCATGTTGTTATATTTCATATGCACTTTCTTTGAACTACTTGAATCTCAATTTTGGGAGGATCTGAATTCTCACATAAGTTGTGCGCTAATGTGCTACAATTTGGTTCATTTTTGATTAAGAATATATGAGAGAAATGATGATGATTTGCGAAGGAAACCATTATGTGCACCACCAGGGATTCGCTATAAATCAATATAATCCTTTATATGTTGGGGTGTGCATTTGGTCGATTTGGATATTTTTTTTGTTGAATCGATTAAACCGAATCAAATAACATAACTATTTTGATTTATTGTTTAATATATTCTTTTTCTTTAAACGCTAACACCATTTATTTTAGTATTTACAACTGAAAAGCAAACTATGAATTTGCAAACTGAGCTAAATCGACCAATTAATGTCAGTTTGGCTTTATTTTTTAATGCAAGCCAACTAGTGCACACCCCTACTTAGATGTGATATTTTATAGATTTAACTTCATCTGAGCCCTCTTATTGACTTGTGGCAGGATTGAAAAAGCATACTTGTCGTGCAGTGAGGACATAATTAATATTCATGGAGTTGTGGATTTTTCCATAGATCATGGTTCAAGGCTCGTTGCATATTGTAGCATAACTAGCATTACTTTTTCTCCTACTAAGCCAGCGATATTTTATTAAGAATGATGGGCAAATTGACACTTGTGAGTTATTTTCTCCTTTAACAACGATGAAGTATCAATTATTGCATGGAGCTCCGTTACCAACCTTTCTTGATAGTTTTTATGTTTCACCCTTGGAGATTAGTTAGAAATCCCCTTGTCTTTGTGCTCTATTTTGTTGATATCAACGGTCATTTGTCAATTAATTGTCGTAGAATGCTACTTGGCTGATAACTATATATCTGGAATCTAAGTGGGCGACTGGCCTCAATTTAATGGCACCACGCCTAATCGACGCGGTTAGCTACCAATTACTGAATTATACCTATATTTAAATTTTTTATTAATACTTAATTAAGGAATTAATTTTTTAATGATACTTAATTTAAAAAATTGCCTTTTTTAATCAAAACTTTCGATCAAGTAAATTAAGGAAACTCTATTGGGTTTTGTTAAGGATTCTCTTATAGCAGTTACACTTAGGAGAGAATATTATATGCAGTGTCCAGATATAGTTTTGAATTCGTACATTTAATCACAATTGACACATGGTAAACCATAAATTAATATTATATTTAATTTCTATTTTGACACATGTCAATGCGTGATTTGTGTTTGATGCATCCGGACACCGCATAATATTTTTTCTACAGTTGTGTTAGCTTATAATTAGTCGACGTCGAGCATTATTGTTGACCTCCATATGTGTGTCATAAGTCAAAGTCAAGCCTACAAATCGAATTCGACAGACTTCGGAGGTGACAGTGCGCAAATTGAGGCCAAAATGCACTGAGCCATAAAATGAAATGACCTCCGATCAACAAACATTGCCGCTCAAAACATTAAAATTGATTGAAATATAAATATTGCAAGATCTAACGAGCAATTGATTAAGCGCTCGAGCTATCAAAGTGTCAACGCATATATTGGAGTCGGGAAGCTGCGATGATATCCGAACAACCTCTACTCATAAAATTGATCAAATCGTTAGACTCGAAATATTGAAAACTATAAAATGAGACCATCCGTGCTTAATTCAGACGTGCTTGTGCAAATGTCGAGTGATTTGAAGTGACAGTGCATAAATCGAGGCTGAAATGCACAGGACATCACCAAAATTAACTCAAATGACCTTCGATCGATGAACAGACTTCTCCATCGCATTCAAAACATCAAAATTGGTTAGAATATAAAGATAACACAACTTAATAATTAAGCGATTAAGCTGAGTCATCAACATGCCGGACGATATCGTCGAGGCACTAACAATGATTAAACGACGCTTACAAAATTGAATGTCATTGCTTTGAAATATCGAAATCTATCAAATGAGATTATCCGCCAATTCAAATGAGTATGTACAAATATCAAATGATTTGAAGTGATAACATATGAAAATGCACAAGATGTCACCAAAATCAACTCAAATAACCTCGATCGATGAACAAACTTCCATCATGCTCGAACGCCGAAATTGGGTGATATAAATATTGCACAACTTGATGTTCAACCGATCGCCGAAGTCCCAATACGCCTACAAATATCGGGGAGGCACCACAAGGATCAAACAACCTTTATTCATGAAATTGATTACACCGTTAGCTTTGAAACATCAAAATCTATCAAGTGAGACTATTCTTGCACTCAATTCGACGATCAAATGTCGAGTGAAAGTACGATATTTTGAAATAATTTAATTGACGCCAATTTCAACCAAACAATTGAAAATAGTTACATTTAAAACAATTAATTGATATATATATATATATATATATATATATATATATATATATATATATATATATTTACTATGATGTAAAATTGACATTAAAATCATTTAATCAATTTAAAGTTTATTTAAAATCCCTAATTACCATCCCCCATGCTCAACCATTTCCCCCTATTTTCAAATTGTCTGGAAATAAAAAAAGAGAAAAAAAATTGTTCCCTCCCCATTATTCCCATTTTTCTAGCAGTTCCATTTCTCTCCTCCTCTCTTCCTGGATTCCCACATTTTCAACACCTGTAATTTTCGGCCATTCTCCCCTCTTATCTCCTCCTGCCGCTGCACACCGTTGCGTCGCATCCTCCTGCACGGGCACGCCTCTCCACAAGCGCAAGTCCGATCCCGCCTATCGGTCTGCGCTCCGGCCCGCTGCCTGCAACCCACAAAACCAACTGGCACAATCCTGCAAAGGCTGTTTCGCTGCAAATCCCACTGCTGTTTGCATTCGACTTGTTGACCCTGGCGTTCCACTGCTGCCGATCCGCTCTGACGCAGCCCGCACAACCCGCTCCCACTGCATGCCTCTAGCCTGCGTCTCGCGCAAACCCGCTCCGTGTTCCGTCCAGCCCGCCAGCCCCCGTTCCACGCCCCGCTCTGTTGCAGCGCACGACCCGTAATCCCTCCGGCCCGCCAACCCTCGCTCCGCGCCCTGCTCCGCTGTAGCGTACGGCCCGTAATACCTCCGGTACCAGACCCGTTCTGGCTCATTTCGACCTGCTGTCCTTAAACACCTCACAAGCGCCCTTCCGCCAGCCTACTAGCCCTCCAACCCAGTAGCCCGTCAGCTGCAACCTTTTTCCCGCAGCACGCAACCCTTCCACTTTTCACTTCACCGCAAATCAAGGAAGAACATCATCAAGTGGCGAATTCTTCTTTCATTTTCTGATGCATTCTGATAACCCGCAATTTTACGCCAAGAACATCGTCATTAAGAATTCTTCTTCGGTTGATGTCGATTCGCTTTTAGCCTTCTAACCTTCTTTCACCACAATCGGAAGAACATCAGAGGTAAATTTTTCTTCGATTTCGATCGCATCCTCGCTTTTTCCGCTTTTGTTTTGCATCGGGAAGAACATCGTCAAGAGGTGAATTCTTCTTTCAATTTTTGGCTTCGCACTCCTTACCTTACATTCCCAATTGGATACCTAACCCTGTTCCTTTGAGCAGCATTGCATGAGAAAATGCCTCGAATATGTGTGATCTGGAATGTGGAAATATATATACATGTTTCTTTCAGGAAGATCCGCTGCAAGTGAGAGATGAAAATAGTCGGTGCAAAAGACACCTAGCTCAAGATTGTCGAGTAAGAACACTCATTAGATGTCACTCCCCTGACGAAATGTTGCCGAAATTTCATCTAATTTCTAGACTTAAAAAAAAGGGGTGAATATATATTGATGTATTCTTTCGTATGAAGATCTGTGCTTCAAAGGGGCACGACAAGATGAAAATTAGCTGTGCAAAGACACCACTTTACCTTCAATAAATAGAGTAAAATATCAAGAGCTCTACACTGAGACGGGAGGCTGCCAAAATTGTCAAATCTTTCATCTAAATCTATAAATATCCAGATGGTGGACATGAAGATTTCATGAAAATTTTAATGTCTAAAAAAAGCTTTAAATTAGAGTATATTAAATATTAATGAAATTTAATAAAGATATTAGATCAATTTATAACGCATCGCCACCGGATCGAACTCTTTGTACAAGTAGATCGATACTAAATTCAATTCTACAAAAAATCATAGCTTCCTTCAACCAAAACCAAGGAATTTCATCATAATTATGATTTTAAAATCAATGATTTAATTAATTAGATGAAATTAGCTAAGCTATAACACGCATGTTCAACAGAGATTTCAAGAAATTTTAATTTATGAAAAGGCAGCTAAATTGGAATAAAAAATAAAAATACAAAATCAATCTCATAATTCAAATATAAAATTACCTAAAATTACTATACACCAAGATAGCCGACACTACGTTGAATGCTTAAATTAAGTGTCAGGATGCGCTGGTTGCTTCCTGATAGTCTTGTGAGGGTTAACAAAATTTAAAAACCTATAATAAAAGTTTCAAATCAGTAAAATATCTGAGAAACTGATTTTGTCAGGTGACAGTAGATCTAATCCTCTGTTAGCAACTAAACAGAGTTGACGGGATCTAAAACTCATAAACATATTCAAATTAATCAATTTTTTAAATCAAATTAAGTAACAATCTGAAACTACTTAAATGAAATTTTATCATTAAAAATTTAAAATCAAACTCAATCTATCCACCTTTCGCAATTGTTTGTTAGGAGTGACAAATTAAGAAAATTCTAGCTCACAAAGGAGCTAATGTCAAAGCAAGTGTTCTACTATGTTCACTCTCAATTAATCTTTGCCAAGAGACCCGTGTCCTCCGATTGGCTTGGCCAAGAGGCTACGATGAGTTGCGATGAGTCTCCGACGGGGGGGCCAGCCCCAATATATTATTTATCATGACCGTATGATGCTACCCAATGGCTCGCCCTTTGAGTTATG
Organism: Cymbidium sinense; assembly: GCA_021442155.1. Classification (NCBI taxonomy): domain Eukaryota; kingdom Viridiplantae; phylum Streptophyta; class Magnoliopsida; order Asparagales; family Orchidaceae; genus Cymbidium; species Cymbidium sinense. The sequence continues at coordinate 59,706 of JAKCPB010000382.1, forward strand.
AATCATGGGTATACTTGATAGGAAAAATAACCATCTTTGGTAGACTTAAGTCTATACAACACACCCCATGTCTACAAGGATTTCTTGACGTAACGATGTGTTTGAGCAAGGATCCTACGTGTTGGGTCGACTACCTCATCTGACTAAGTAGACTAGGGACCACGATTGCCCGGGATGATATAACCATGGGATCTAAATCGAGCACGTCATCATTCCCCCAACCATCCGATAAAATGATGAATTTCATATCTTAAATTCTAAAACTCTACAATGCTATATCTATACGCATGCATTCAACATCTAATGACTAAATTAATCGAAAGTTCTCTCTCACTTAGGGAATGGGTAATTAACTATAGGGGATTGTGCTTATAAAACATAACTAGATCTAAAGTCCTCACCAAACAAGGGTGAAATCTCTGGGAAGTGTCTTATCTACTATTTCATCTGTCCTTGTGAAAATTACACTGACACTTCAAATTATACTCTCTTCAATCAATTCAATAAAATTGTCGAGTTTGGTGAATTTTGAGCCCACGATTTCACCGGGGATGATTCTTTTCCATCTTTGACAAATCATATATGCTATAGTAGCAATAAAATCTTTAAAAATTAAAAATAATAAAATGGTGATTTAAGTGTGTAATAAATTCAATATGAGGCTCTATATAAAATGAATCATTCTGTAGAGTATATCTTTATTACATCATACTTTGTTTTATAGCACCTCTACGCATCTTAAAAGTATGAGGTGAAATAATAATTGCTAATTAATAATCCCCATCTTTCACTTTTGTAGAAAATGGATCGACAAAGCACTCCTTTCATCGTTCAGCTAGGTCATGGTGCGAACATATGCCTAGCCAATGTCGTCATCAACACAAGTGATGTCAGGGCTACCATTCAATTTGGTAGCTTGAATTTTCCAGCTATCGTAGCTACAACTCTTGAAGTACCCACTTGTGGTATATTCATCTGAGGCCATCAAGTTAAAACTCTACTAGCCATGCCAACTACCAATAAACCGTCAAGGAGTTCTCCGGAGAACTTCAAAAGGCTAGGTCAATAAGCCCCGTGATGAAAAAAATCGCCGTGAAAAACTGTCTTTAATTCTAGTATGCCGCTGATGATTGAACCTTTTGTACCTGGGAAGCATGATCATGAAGCTTTCTCATGAAGGAGCGAATTAACCAGAAGAAAGAGAAGAAGGAGAAACGCTGAGCTGAGGGCTCATCAGATCCCCTTTGAATGACCAAGTGAACAAGCGATACTGCCGCCAGAAGCAAGTATTCCTACCCACAACAACTTTGACAACCTAAAGTGGGTAAAGAGGAATAGCTCTATTGGCAAAGTAAAACAGTCCTTTTGGAACCAACCACGTCAAGCTCCACCACTGAGGAGAACTCAAATACATATGCCGTGATACATAAAGTTCTCAAAGTAGCCAAGAGGAGGCCTAATGAAAAGAAGATTTGAGGCATGTGGTGATGGAAAATACCAGCTAAACCACCAAGAAAGTTGCCATCTCTTCCAACTAATCGAACCCAAGACGCTTCATATGGTGAGCATCAGGGCATGACACTTGGACCGCGTGTCCAAGAATCTGCTGTCGAAAGGTCCTGACGAAAGGATAAACAAATATGAAGGCCAAGGCATCGTAATGAAACTTTGAGTAATAGAAGAGGTGTGACATTTGATATATATACCGTAAATTACCTCAAAATTAACTCATCAAAAGTGAATACCCAAAAGAAAGGATATCATCGATGAAAGATATGATGGTCAACCGGAGAATCTGGATCCCATCATCGCCACCCCTACAGGAGAAGGTTGACTTTGATCGCTGTCCTTTAATAGAAGGAGTACTTATTCCGCACATTGAACCAGAGATCCACTGAAAATGTCGATCGAAAATTCATGTGCAAGAAGAAAATAATGAAGAAGATTCTATGGAAGTGGAAGTTGTTTATATGGTCAGAGATATAGATGAATTCGTCATCAAGAGAACAATGTAGAGAATATGAACCTGAATTTGAGGCTTATGAAGAAGAGTCTTCACAGAAGCAAATAGGGGATAGATCTTCGATCTTCATTGAAGATGAAGAAGAAGGAGACCAGATTGAGAAAGAGATCATGAGTGTCGAAGCTGTTTATATAGTTGAACCAGGAAATGATCAGCCTAGTACACGCTTTTATAATCAGTCATACAAGAATATCTATCTACAAATGCAGAGAAGGGTAGTAAGTTCTTCCCCTAAAAATGAGCAAGGAGCAAAACAACAACAAGAAATAGAAGAAGAGGAAGAGCCTGTACTAATTGACGTCATGGTCTAGAGAGCAAAGAGAAATACATCGTTAAATGGAGGTCAAAGATAAGGAGATTGCACAACTTGGTACCAAAATGAATGATATGATGGTACAAATAAACATCATGATGGAGATGTTGCAGAAAAATATCACATCAAGTACAACACATGTTTTGTCTGCTAACCAACAGGTAGCTAACAATGCAACTTCTATACCACCAGCCATTGTGGTACCTCAAGCTTCTGCAGTACATACTATGCATGAAGCGAGAAATGAAGTTAACCCACTACCTCTTCACACAATTCAAAATCCTACGACACCGAATGAACGACTAAAAAATGATAATCAATGAAAAGATAAAGGCGATAGCCTCAGAAAAAAAGTCGGTGAGGGTCGCCTTACCCTGAATATAAGTTACTGCACGAAGGTTACTCTGCCAAATTTAATACTTTCGGCTTGATAATCCAAAGCAACATCCGCTCAATTTAAGGCTAATGGTAAGGAGGGAACGAGACCGCTTTTCTCAATTCTAGTAGCCGACCTCACCGCTTTTGAATGGCATGAATGCCAAATGATTTAGTTAAAATATTTGTTGAATTAGAAACTATATTTGTAAAGAGATTTGCAAGTGTAACCGAGAAAAACACATCACGACCTTGCCTTACTAAAAGAAGGAAAGATGAGTGTGAAAAATTCATAAGTCGTTGACACAACCTAAGTATGAAGTGAGCAATAATGAAAGAAGATCATGATCTAATTGCTAATGGGCAATATGGATGATAAAATGATACCATTTTATGCGCCGATTGTAACATTCCGTGACTTGCTCGATAGGGTGGCTAAATTTGAAAAGTTGAATTGCCTAAGTCTCAAGTCTATGCAGATAAAACAAAGAGAAACAAACCTTAGACTCAAGAAGAAATAAAACTCACGCCGCTTCATATAGCTCAAATGGTGAAAAGCGGGTGATATACAACGTAAATAAAGGAAAACAGCCAGTGTACAATGATGATAAGGGTAAAAAGCCTGTTCATTCTAATCCACAGCCAAAATTGATATTATGAGGTAATGAAAACCTAACTTTTCCAAGTGGTGGGGAGCCCAAAATAAGCAACAAGAGACGATGAGCGAATGTGGCCATCTCTTAAGGAAAAGATGAATAAAGAATATTCCTTTAGAAGGGATAATGTGGCTAAATTATTTAAGCAGGCTATCAAAGCTGATCTACATTTACCAGAAATCAAAAGGCCTAAAGAAGATGATCAAGTCAGTAATCCAAATTACTATCCCTATCATTGAATGATCAGTCACCCTATCAAGATTGTTATGTCTTCAAAGATTGGCTAGAAAGAAATATCTGAGGTGAATTTACGCTATCCGACAGTGTTCTAGTCAACCCAAAAAGAGAGTCTACAATGATGATTACGTCCTCTTTCGTATCATCCAACAAAGACAAAAAGAAGGAGAAATCAATTCAGACTGAAGAATGATAAATAATAGTCTCCAAAAAGAGCGTGAAAATGCTGAAGCAACTAAAATACGTCCCTAGTGTTAAGTGGAAATCATCACTTGAACCTATATTAGACTTAAGAGAGATGCCTAAACCAAGTATTTGGGCTTCTCAATAGACATAAGGCTACTTCACAAAGATGAGAAATAGTCTACTAAATGCAAGCCTCATAAATCAAAGAAGCTGGCCAAGAAAAGGAATATCAAGAAGAGAACTACAAATCAAAAGATCATTAACAATCTAGATGAGTATCTCCAGCCGGCACGATAGCCATTTAGGCTTGTAGACTTCATGCCTAAACTTACACACAATCGATGAAGAAGATAATGGTGATCTTGTCCAAGAGAGACATGCCAATCATATGCGATGTCGATATTTTTCAACATCGCATTCAAATGACAAGGGAAGTCAGATAGACTTGACCAACCCGTCAAAATTTTTATCAAGAAAGTAAGAAGAGCCTGAGAAGCTAATGCCTGAATTTTGTTTAATGACTCAATAAGATAATAATAACAGTTCATATGAAGAGTCAGACTCATCCATATCATCACATATGAAACATATGATGTTGAAAAATGAGTCTAACCCTTTTGGTCAATCTTCCGAATAAGAAGAAAATTTGAAGAAACTACTCTTCAAGAATCGAGCAAGATAAGGTGATTCAAGTTCGCTTGAGAAGTGGTAAAGTCTTACCACCTTCATCAAAGAAATGCAAATAAATATAAAGGCAAATAAATTGAAGTCAACAAAGATATCATTCCCAAATCCTGATAAAGCATAAATCAATGAGAAGATAGATTATAATATTCTATCACATCTGAGAAAGATCCCTGCACAATTGAGTGTGTACGAGGCTCTTTTGATGTCAAAAGACATCCAAAAAATTTTGATACAAGCTCTCAAAGATCTGTAGAGTTATGAAGCTTAGTTTGCTAAAAAAATGCATGACTAAAGCATTGCAAACTCAAGATCTCCTAGTAATCCCATTTTCTGAGGAAGATCTTATGTTGGGGATAGTGGATCACAACCGTCCTCTATATGTTACTATAGAGAGTGATGACATCTCGATCAGCCGAATATTGATTGATTACGGTTCTTCTATCAATCTTATGAGTTTAAAGGTATTAAGAGGATTATCACTCGATATCCAACATATTGGGAGAGATAAGTTGATGGTTCATGATTTCAATGAAAAATGATAGAAAACTCTGGATTCTTTTATTCTCCCGCTCAAGTTCAAGGATTTATATACGGAAGCCAAGTTTCATGTGATCGATGCCGATACATCATTTAGAGCTCTCTTGGGCTGCCCGTGACTGCATGAGTATGGCATGATCCCATCAACTATACATCAATGTATAAAAGTATGAAGATGAGAATAAAATTTCATGTAACCTACAACCATTCTTCGTCAATGAAGCAAAGATCTATGAAGATGCAAAGTACTTCATCCTCAAAGAGCCTAAGCCAGCAGAGCCTCTTGAAGTAGTAACATCCACTTCAGGAACTAAAAATAATTTCATAAAGTGAAAGAGCAGAAGCAAGGAGGAAGAAAGAAGGTAATGCTGACTCTCCTAAAGCACTTGATTCTGCACCTAAATCAAGAAAACCAGTTCCTCATTTGGGAAGTGACACAGAAGAAAGAGAATATATTCCTGTCAAACCTAATGGAACTTATAAATGCTCAAGAAAAGTAGAGTATGAAATAAGTGATTCTGATTTAGACTATGATTTCTACTTATGGAAATAGAGTTCGTGATGGTCGCAGGAGGATAGCTCACTTGTGAGTCAAATGACTCACTAAAAATTATACCCATCCCTCAAGAAGTGCTTCAAAGAAATCACCAGGAGGTTCATAATATTGAAGAATTGATAACATTCTATGTCATCTGAGTGAGAGTGGCAGAACAGAACTCTATTTACAAATCTGAAGAGTCTTAAATTTCAAGATTTTGATCGCCTCAACATAAAATTCAATGAGATAGTACCAACAAGAATACCAATATAATATCCATAAAATTGAAGAATGATGCATAAGCTTGGAATTCATAGGAACTACTATGACTCAAATCTTTAACAAGATGTGGAGCCAAAGAAGTCCTCCATAAAGAAGTGATAAGTTTATCACTAAAGGTCTTGGGTTCATCCACAAATCATCAAGATAGCATGTTATAATATAATAGAAGTAGATGTGACTCATAGATGAAGAAGATGATTCATGAAATTCTTCTTAAAATGATGAAGAAGTAAGCCAAGCCCACAGAACTTGAAGATGGTGGACAAATAGCTATTGGATGAACTTAAAAAATCAACCTAGGAGGATGATCCCCGCCCAACTTTCGCCGCTCTTCACCGATGAGAAAGTTGAAGAGCTAAAAATGCTACTTTGTGAATTGTGGATTGATTTCCCGACATATTCTAAAATGTGCTTATCCTCGATGTAAAATACAACCATTAAAACGATGCAACACCTATTAAGCAAGCCCTGTAATGAGATTGAGATTGAATAATAGGTAATTGTAAACTAAACTAATCAAAGTAGGCTTCATCCCGGAGAAGTATGAGATTGGATAGCTAACATTGTCCCAAGAAAGAAGAATGGCCAAATCCGTCTGCATTGACTGACCGGGACTAAGTCATGCCCAAAAGATGACTTTTCCGCTTTCAAAATCAAATTGGTGGACAACACTTCCAACTATATATTCTCATTTATGGATGGATCCGATACAACCAAATCAAAATGGCACAAGATGAAAAATATACATCATTCGTAACACCTATTGGCATCTATTATACACCCATGCCCTTTGGCTTGAAAATGCTGGAGCTACATACCAAAGAGCCATGACGCATATTTTTGATGAGTTGAGTCATCAAAAGGTGGAATGTTATGTCGATAATCTGGTGGTAAAAAGCTTAAATCATGAAAATCACTTCAAAGACTTGAGAACTATACTAGCGAGAATCAAAAAATATGATCTCAAGATGAATCCTCTAAAATGTGCATTCGGTAGTATCCTCAAAAATTCTGGGTACATCAGCCATGAGGTATTGAAATCGATCCTGCTAAAATCAAGGCAATTATGGAGATGTCTCCACAAGAGTTTACGCCGCCTTCATTCTTTACAAGGACATCTCGCATTCATTCGTCGATTCATATCAAATCTATCAGGACGATGTCAACCATTTGCAAGGTTGATGAAGAAGGATGCTCCATTCAAATGGGATAAGGAGTGCCAAGAAGCCTTCAATAGCATTAAAAGTTACCTGTTAAATCCACCAATCCTTGCAGTGCCTATTCTTGGGAAGCCCTCATTCTACACGCTACATTAAGAGTCCCTTAGAGCATTATTGGCACAACACAATGAAGAAAGTAAAGAGAATGCTCTTTATTATATTAGTCAGAGGCTGATTGGAGCATAAATGAGATACTCTCTGATAGAGAAGCACTGTTTAGCATTGATCTTTGTGGTCCAAAAGCTTTGTCATTATATCTTATCTCACAAGATTACCCTCATCTCAAGAATCGATCCACTGAAGTACTTGATGACAAGACCAGCGTTGACAGGTCGCTTGACAAGATGGGCAGTATTATTTTTACAATTTGATATCACATATGTTCCGCAGAAAATAGTGAAGGGACAAGTCTTAGCAAATTTTCTTATTACACATCCCATCCCGGTGGACTCTTCTCTTAATGACGATTTTCCTAATGAGCAAATTATGCTCATTCATGAAAGAGAAAAATCACAAATTTGGAAAATGTACTTTGATGGAGCCTCATCGATCAAACAAGTCCAACATCTAAATTTCCAAGAGCAAGAGCAAGAATCGACATCATCTTCATAATACCAGAAGGAGGGATAATGATCGAGCCAAGAACTAATAATGAAGCTGAATATGAAGCATTAATGGCAGGTCTGTAAGAAGCTATTTTCATAGGCATTCAAAACTTGCATATTTTTGGTGATTCTCAACTTATTATAAATCAAGTACTTAGCATCTATAGAATCAATAAGCTTGAGTTATCTTTCTATCACAAGCGAGTTCTCGAGCTTATGAAGTAGATACCAAATATCACACTAACTCGAGTCTCTCGATCCGAGAATAGCAAAGCTGATTGCTTGGCAAAATTAGCTAAGAAATGACAAGTATGAATGGTGATTATGTCATGATCGGCATATTTACTCGAGTCTAGAGCTAGTAAAGTATCAATCCCCGTGTAGAGGTTATCAAATCAACGCCAGGATGCGACTCAAGTTGCTCCTCATACTCCCCAAAATTAACAAGAAGTTGTACAAGAAGAGCTAAGAATGACATTGCCTCAGAAAAATAGTGTGAAGCCTTTGTAGAAGAGTCAATGATTGGAGGCAACCCTTCATCGACTACTTTAAAGACAAATTAATAAACAATAACCCATCAAATCAAAAGAGAATGCTACGCTATGCTTTCGTCAATAATACTTTATATCGTAGATCCTTTGAACAAATGTGGCTACGATGCCTAGGTGTAGATGAAGCTAGCAAAGTGATGGTTGAAGTTCATGAAGGACTTTGTAATGCAAATCAGTCAGGTCCCAAGATGACAGGAAAGATCAAAAGGATGGGTTATTATTGGCCATCTATGGTAAGAGACTGTATTAATCACGCTAAGAAGTGTCATGAGTGTCAAGTACATGAAAATCTCATCCATCAACCCCTAAATCTAATACACCCAACAATAACATCCTGACCATTCGAATGTTGGGGTACAGATGTAATTGGACCAATCGATCCACCATCGTCAGCTGGACATCGCTTCATCGTAGTAGCGATTGACTATTTCTCTAAGTGGGCTGAGGCTACCCCATTTAAAGAAGTTACTGCTAATCAAGTGATTAACTTCTTTACGCATAATGTAGTCTATAGATTTGGAATGTTGTGTTGAATAATTTTTTATAATGGCACAACTTTTAAAAGTACAAAGATTTATAGATTCATCGATCGACAAAAAACTGATTGGAGATACTCTTCAATATACAATCCAAGAGCAAATGATTTGGAGGCCTTCAACAAGACATTAGAAAGTTGCTCAAGAAGATTCTCACTAAAAATAAAGAGAATGACATACCAAGAAGAGTCTATGGGCGTATCAATTACTACAAGATCACTAAAGCCACACCTTATTCATTAGTATTTGGAACTGAAGCAGTTCTTTCGCTCAAAGTTGAGTTACCTTCACTTCAAATAGCCATCCAATACAGTCTAATTGAAGATCAAAATGCTCCCGAGAATGGAGGAACTCGACGCTGATGAAGTTAGATTAAGCTCATCAAAATCAAGTCTATCGAGCAAAGATGTCCGTGGCTTTGACCATACGCGGTTCAACATTCCAAAAGGAGAATTGGTTGAGAAGACCAATTATCAATCAAAAATTTGGTGGAAAATTTGAGCCTAATTGGGAACCCCTTTGTCATTGAAAAGTGTATCAAGGAGGGGCATACAAACTCATCGACCTAAAAGGTGAAAGACTAATGCCGCCAATTAATGGTCGATACTTGAAAAAGTGTTATACTTGACCATATTCTCGAGGTACAATAGAAATCCTCTGCAAGACAGGGGACATTTTTTTAGTATATCTATTTAGGTTGACATCATGCTTCATGCCGAGATCCCTAAATAAACATACTCCAGATGAAGAACTTTTTGTGAAAATTCCCCTATTACACATGGGGCATTTTAGATTTTTATTTACATATGAAATCAATGTTGTATGTTAAAATCTCCTTTATAGTATATCAATTCAAATATGATGTATTTATATATTTTCATCTTAAAAATTCTCCTAAATGTACTTTAGAATTCCCCACAAGATATTTTTAGTTTATATTAAGTTTATTTGAGTTGACATCGCTATAAGATGAGATCCTCAAATATATTTTGATTCAGTCGACATCGAGCTATCAAATCCCTGAATATATCTATAATTATCATTGTTAAGTTACATGTTCTTGCAGGAATAAAAAGAATTTATTTCTATGCATGAAAGGACAACCCTAAATGTCAAGAAATTTATCTCTCAAATTTGCCAAATTCTGAAGATCAGGTCAAAAGAACTCCGAATTTTCAATCAATTAAGTTGGAGAAACATCAACCTCTACATCCTAAGTCTAGACATTAAAGTTCTAAAGGTCAACTCAACAAGCCCACAAATGGTCGAGTTGTCGACGCTCACTCAACAAGCCGCAAGAAAAGGCCACGTTGAAAGAGCTTCGCTCGTCACCATGACAAAACCACTAACCTACTACAT